>JAIPRL010002318.1:51756-62059 GCA_025469235.1 Pemphigus obesinymphae | reverse complement strand
TGGTAGTTTTTGCTTACGCATTAAAAAACTATTATGAAAATCGAAAAATGACCTCTCAAAAGTACCAACTAGATGCAATTTACTACCGGAAACCGGGTATGAGTGTAAAGATCGGAGCACTCCTTCTAGTAGAAAAAGTTTTTACAGAAAAATAAAAAAATAAATAAATTAATTAATTAATAAATAAACATCATTGTAAAACCATAAGCTTCCTCGCTACGCTTAGAATCTAAAATACGAGTTATCTTTTTATATATTTCGATTTCCAATTTTATTTTAAACATTTAATTACGTAACACGATAGAGATAAAAATATTAATTATGCGTATAATAATATAGCCGGGCGATAATTTTAAACCAATGTGTGTGTACGAGACACGAGTCGTATGGTTACCGTATTTTTGTATTTAGGCACGAGATCGATATATATGGATACCGACGACTGTGTTTAAGTTATTATACACAATGATAACGGGTTTTTAAAGGATTGGCCTTTAATTTTTTATTTGATGTGTGCGGTCAATGACGTATATAGTATATCGTGTGTGGATATTACTTAGAATTCAATTCAAGTACCTATTGTTTTCGAAGTGATATCGTGTCACCGTATAACGACTACGTCGTGCCATATTGGCGGCTAGTTTGTACAATTACACGACTATTCACCATTTTTTTTTACTCGATTTATTTGTTTCTAATTCCTTTCCACTAACAACTGAAACTATAATAATTTAAAAAAATATATACCGGTGGGCTATCTTCAAACCAAATTGGAATTTGTCACAGAAATATTTGGTAGCAGAGCGTGGTTATTGTTTATTTTTTAAATATATTCTTTGGTTTATATAATTAATTAATATAATATTAATTTTTTATATACGTGTCACAATACGTTTTTGTGTCTCGTTGAGAAATACGTTTGTTTGTTTGGTTAAAGAAATAAGTAGGTACATTTTTAAATTTTGAGATTTAAGGGTTTAGTTTATTTTTTGTTTTTCTAATCTTAACCTAGTAGTAATTTATTAGTAATTCATTGTACATTTGTAGTTTAGTAGTTAATGTTGCTTGTACTTATTGGGAAAAAACATTTCGCCAGCAGGAGATAAGGAACCGGCAAAACAGCCTCTTAATCATAGTATTCTTCGTATCATGGCTGTAGGAAATATTTTTTTGCTATATTGACTACACTACTGTGCAGCTTGACTAACAAGTTTGAAAACAAGACCAAAATGAGTTCAGCATATTGAAACCTGTGGTCATAGGAATTGTTCTCGTGAAACATGTCTATCGAGTCTCCGGAACATCCAGGTTTGGAAGAAAATGTATACAAACATATAAAAAAAAGACGCAACTACATAAACCGAACTAAGAAAATAAAACAATTCCACCTCTAAGAGACAACGAAATGGAAGAATAATGAGACTTTATCAAACAAAGAAATATAAAACAAACTCACAGATATCACGCGATTAACTTACCAGTTCAATCTTAAAAAAATCATAACATAATCATAACATGATCATCATAAAATCATAACGTATTCATAATCATATATGTATGATGCACATATATATATTTTTATGTATTTGTATAATATTGTGTGAGGGTACTCTATATTTTTAACAGGAGTATGTTATGGTATTAAGAAATTTGATATTTATAAACAATATAATATGTAGAATGACACTTATATTATGAAATTGCATTTGCACCTATAAATGGTGCGTCGACGCGTAAATAAAGACATATTAAAACTTAATTCAACATAAAATGGCATGGCTATTTACTACTTATAGGTGCAGCAAATGCATTTAAGGTTGGATTCTCTTTTATTACGTCTACGGTGAACTAGAGGTAGTATTTACGGGGAAAAACCAGGTAAATTACATTTACGGTGAAAACCGAGCATTTATACAAGATGATCAAATATTCATGTACTGTGCCTTAATAAGTATCGTTCAAATCTTATTAAAAATCAATTCAGTGTTTTTATTTTAAATAATAATAATATACTGTATCCTATTCCAAAGTTGACATTATCGCGATGAACACAACTAGATCGCCGTGCCCATAAAGGTAAAGAAAAACTTATTATTATTTCACCCCAGTCTCCCCATAGGATTGGTATTATCCGCATACTGCATTATTATATCATGATTTACGGAACAAAACATATGGTGTATTGTTTAGAATGTTGAAATCGTATTACGACTCAAATGTTTTCGTCCCACATACGGATAGGTATAGTACCCTAAAATATATATTTTTTCATACTATTCATATGTCGTTTTAACATCGCATACAATTTTAATAATACATTTCATTTACTCATACTCTGAAATAAAAAAATTTGTACCTACATGATTACCTTAGGTAAACAACTGGAAAATGTGTTCATACAAAACATCCTACCGTGAAACTACTCACAATATCTCGAAATGGTGTTTTACGTGTATATGAACAAACATACTTAAGTACGCACTACGCAACTTTTATAGAATATAATTTCACATATGTGTATATATCAGAAATATTTATCTGAAGAGTCAAGACATTTGCTAATGTATACAGTGTGATCATCTTTTATGGTAACACTTAATATTTCGGCCGGATAACCTAGTATTGAAATGAATTTTTCCGGAGACCTAGGGGGTATCGAAACACATATTTTGTGAAATTTTCAAAGAAAGCGGAATGGAAACAACCAACTGATTGGCGAATGGTGAGCGAGCAAACCCTGCACAGGATACATCCCATTCGCAGAGAAGAATACAAACGTAGTGACACGTGACAGGGAAACCAGCAGAGTACGGCATACCGACCACCCGAGTTATGGTACCGACGGTAGGCACTTCACTGTGGTACCTATCTCGCAAGTACCGATACGCACGAATGTTGAATGTCCGTGTAATATACGCTGTGTGATTCATTTTTATAACTTTTATACATAAATGTTTAGTGAAACTGTCCAAATTCGCTTCAAAATCTGTAGCGAGTATCTAGGTATCTATCTGCAATTCATATCTATACGGAATAAATTCTATACAAAAAACGAATTACATAGGCACATACCTATTTAATATATTGACAATATTTTCATTGTTATAGGGAAATTTTTACTTTTGTACTTTTTCCGGACTGCTAATTAATTAAATTAAATTTTAATATTATTATAGTATCTACTTATTCTATATTGTATTGTACAAATTATATTATTATTTTTTTTTCAAGTCATTGGTTGTATCATGTTTCATACCTATTGCCTAACAATAAGAAAAAGGTCAATTGTTTTTCAGTTTATTCAATTCTATTGCAATGACGCTAAAAATATTCGTACAGTATAGTATTGTATAGAGCAAAATATTATTGATACATTATTATCGTTATAATATACATGCACGTGGTTAATAATATATAATAAAGATACAATAATTTCTGATTAAAATTTATTTATTAACATGTAACCATAACAAATAACGGTAGTTCCAGTGCTGTTATGTGTTATATATTTAATACTTCATTATAAATGTTTTGAAAAACGGTTGAAATTCACTTATATATATATATCTTTTATTCAAATATATAGTGCCTATTTATCTAGAATATAAATTTTATAACCAATGATCTTTATTAAATATTCAGTTATGTTATCGTTAGGTTAACATTCTTTATATATACTTACATATTATTTAACAATGAAAAATTACTATATATCAGTACCGGACCCTGTAACTATAATTTATATAGGTAATACATACACATTATACAAATATTGTTTGTCTTATATACACTCATTGGTTGTGATTTCTAATATTGTCAATAATAAGAAAACAATCATTGTAATTTAGAAATAACGTTTTTAATTTATTCAATCGTATATCTATATCTATAGAACAAAGTTAATGATAAATATCGTTTGTACATATTACTCATACATATATTTTCCAATTAAGTGACAAAATAATAACATTTTTATACCTTCTAACAAATAACGATACAAATTTAAACCTAAATAAATAATAAATCAATTTAAATACATAAGATACATGTCCAAATAAATGTTTTGAAAAACGGTTGAAATTCACTTATACCCACTTAACACTAATTACAAAAATGTATATTGCCTATCAAGAATTCAAATTTTACAAATAATAATGTTTGTAAAATATTCAGTAATATCATTATTTTACTTAAAATAAATTGTTTTATGTTTTCTATATTTGATATACATACTCATATATTGAGATACATAATTCAACTGAATAACAAAATAGTATATGACGAAATAACTATATTCTGAGCACCAGTATATCAACAAGTTAATATACATAATATTATAATAAATGTACCTACTAATCAAACGTTTCATAAAAATTATAAATTTTCTATTAAGTGTACACTTCAAAGATCAAAAACATTCTATGACTAAAGTCAAACTTTTCGTATTAATAAATATTTGTTTAATATTGATAACATTTATAAAATACACACAATATATAGGTACAAAATTGTTAATAGTTTAAACACTTACTAAATAGGCGCCTACTATTAGTTGCAAATACTAAAAGAAAAATTAATTCAAATTTCCCAAACAAAAATTATTATATCATATTCAGTAGGGTCATTGTTGTAAGTTTAATTTTATGAATATAATATTATAATGGTTATTATGATATCTTTAAATTTAATTTTAATTTAAAACAGTCTTGGTATCTTTGTTTCCAAATTGAGGTAAATTGTATACTGGATATACTATAGGGCAAGGTTCGGGAACCTTTTCGTAGGAAGGAGCCATGTTTTCAAAAAATTACAAAACCATGATGTCCAGGGAGTGGCATTGGTTTGAACAACTTTTTTTTTTTAGTTGTAGTTGTAAGTATAGACTATAGTTTATAGAATATTAGAATAAAGATAGTATTATTTCATTGAGAAATTGGTAGGGATTAAAAACATAATAATACGTCTTAAATTTAGAAAATATATATAAACGTTATTTCATTAATTCATTATAATTATTATTATTACTACTGTTTATACGAATAAAATATTATATATATAAATACAATAACACACACAAAAAAAAAAAACGCATCTACTTAATATTAGTAGGATTTTTGACACTGAATTTCTCCTGACAGCTTTTCAATTCTGGAGAGTAATTTGTAGTTTTCAACTTCAAATAAGCATCAAGGCTGATATCATTCAGTTGACTTCTTAATTTATTCTTAATACAGTTCATATTTTGCTCACAAATGTAAGTAGATCCAAAAATGGTCAAAATTCTGAAAGCGACCACTTTTAATTGGCTGAAACTTTCGGGAAGACTGTTTCATACGTTAAATATAATTTGCTCTTCTTTTTTACATTTAGCGAGTTCTGTCCATTTATGTTTCGCAGCTAAAACTCATTTTTCCCTTTCCAGATTTTCAATATCCGTTTTTAAAACCTCAAATTTTGAAGACCAAAGATCTTTGATTTTTAGTTCTATTAATTGCATTGAAAATAGTCGTTTGTCGACTGATGGAATCGATGGAAAATTAATTTGTCTAGTCTTCGCTGTGAGTGGTGATGTCGAGAACTTTTATGTGGATTTATATTTACGAAAATCTTCAAATTGTTTACTAAACGAGTTTTTCAAGGATTGAATGGCTGACTTAAAATATTCCAAATCAATTATACAACCGGAGATTTCCGTTTACTCTTTAAAAGATTCAAAATAATCAAGATTTCCGCTGTTAATATTTTTTGCAAAAAGCTGACGGTTTCCAGTAGCGTATGTACTGTATTTCTCTTACCTTGAAGATTTTTATTTAAGTGATTTAGAGATGAAATCAAATCTACAGCAAAATACAATTTTTGTAGCCACATATCATCGCACAATTCGGGGTAGTTGATGCCTTTGTTCGTTAAAAAATTTCTTATGGGTTCGAAACAATCTGTAAAGCGCTTCAAAACAGTCCCTTATGATAACCAACCTACATTATTGAACATTAGAAGATCCTTGTATCGGGCATTAACTTCATCAAGCAATACACCAAACTATCTATGGTACAGAGCTGAAGCTATAATTTGATAATAATTTTCACTACTAGTGCTAAGGACCACCACTTTCAATATTCTCGATTAACATGCTCGGTAAATTGCTCACTGTTTGCGATGTCCTGGATTGACTGCACCACTGGTTTTTTTCGTTTTCAGTGTTTTTGCTTCCGATATCCTCGCTTCCAAATCTAGGTGTATATTGACCGCTGAAAGCAGATAATCATTCGAGTGTCTTTGCTTTCAAAGCTAGATAATTTGCCCGCGACCTTTGTAGGCCTTTTTCGACGATGAGGATGCCAGATTCCCGTTTTCCGGACATTTTAATGATCAACTAAACGTTTCTTTGTCTAACGATAGTCCTCGTGCGACCGAGACATTCGTTCCAAATACGCATATGTATTATTTGTCGATATACGTAACGGTGTGGTCCGTTATCTGATTAATTGAAATATGAGAAATGTCAACCACTTTATCATCGATTCTGTAGAGTAATGGGAATGGGAATGAAGTTTCGATATGGGTACACCGGTTCAAATCCCACTCCGTCTATCTGTTTTTTTGTGATTTTTTTTTTTATTCGACATCCGAAATCGTAATTTATTTTCTGATCATTATTACTTTTATATTTTTTTTTTCCGATAGTTTGAATTACATTTTGTACCTACCTATTTTATTATATTAAATTATGTGTTATATAATACATTGTGATGAGTCCGTATTTACGTCAGACCCAATGATTTACAGATTAGTTGGTATTTATATAGTATTTATATCTCATAGTAATGAATTTAAAGTCTTAGAATTTCCGTAGTATTTTTCATGATTTGAATTAAATTTATATTGATACTTTCAGGTGAAACTTCATCATGGGTATAACGATATTTGATTGGACTTTTCGAACATATCGACCTGACAAAAATGGTTAAATACAAATTCGAGAACAAAAAATCCGAGCGACTTCTGATGTTCGAATTAGATTACCTACTGTATTTTATTATACATTTATATTCTATACCCATATTATATGTAACGATAAATATTTCTCAAAATTTTAATCAAATTTATATCGATGTTGTATTAAACCTGTTACATACAGGCGAGAACCAAGCGTAGTGAGTTTCAAGTTTTTATAAAAATCCGAGAATAGTTAGTTCGATCAATTTCCGGATAACTTAGTTTTTCAACCTATTCGTTGGAAACACTTTAGGAGTGAACGACTATCTTCTGGAAAGTAAACTCCCCTTTCCGCCGTAGGCAGAATATTTTTCTATATTTTTATTTTAATTTTAAATCAATTAGCTTTATTATTTCCGATAAAATACATAAACCCATGTATACGAATTGCAAAAGTAATTCTACTTATGAGATTTTGTACTCAATAAAAGTTAAACATACAAGGTGTCATACTCAATCGGAGTTTAAAATTCAAGGTTTTGTACACAAAAGTCGTAGATCATACAAATAATTTCACACAAAAGGAGTTGCATTTACAAGGAGTTGCAACCGGCATGCCGCGGCAGGTGTTGCACAAGCTAGTATATAATACAATAATAGTATAATATTATATACTATTATGAATACAAACGTTGTGATGTATAGTAGTAGTATTGTAGTAAATTATTTTATATTAAAATTACTTTTTGAATTGTAACCTTATAGATTTTGACTAATCAATTTTAGTTAAAAAAAAAATATATATATAACTTAATAAATACTATAATACGAGTATGTAGTTCGTGAAAAAAATAAAATAAAAATTTAGTTTAGTTTATTAGGTTTTTATTTTAAGGGGAAAGTAGTTTCCCGTCATGGCTAAAGAAGACGTGAACAGGTGGAACAACACTAATTGAGATTTTCTTAAAATTAATATAATAATATAGTGTTTATGACATTTATTTAATTATTAATTATTATTAATTTAGTTATAAAAATCGTACGATTCTTATAACCTGTGAAATTATATTTCTAACATTGTTTATACTGTGTGACATATAAAACCAAATATGTGCTCGAGTACCCACTACAGTACAGTTCATTAATACATAATTATGTTTGCGAGGTATTGCACGTAGATTTCCGGTAATCATGCTATCACACACCACCAAATCTTAAATCGACAAATCATATCATTATAATAACTAGCAATTATTATTAGCATATTATTATTCACTAAAAATTAAAATCTATAAACATTGTGTTTACATTTATGTTGAGAGAGAGAGAAAGATCTATACATTATTTTACGATAAAATGCACTCGAAATCATTATCTGGGCGGTAAGTCATAAACACGCATTGTTCTCGTGTAGTGTACCTCTGTACTAGGTAGGTAATCAGTGAAGTGTTCTTCGAAGATAAGATACAATAATGCTGTATTGGTTACCTAATATTCAAAACCGTCACTTGGATTGTATGTAAAATAGTGCATTTAGTTTTTTAAGAGAATTCGGCTGAATTGCATATACAAGTTCAATATACAGTTTGTGCAATTTTGACAAAAACTGTTAAAACAACTTTTCAACTTCAATAGTTCACAGGAAGAAATAAACATTCAACATGTACAAAATCGCATTTGTTGTAGTTATACTGGCTTTCGCGCTCCAAGGTACCGTCAGCAGTCCCGCCGCAGAAGCTAACGTACGGGTACGTATATATTACAATATACCCATTATATTTTTAAAACGTTGAATATTCTTTAAATGTTTTTAAATTATTTTTTATACCCTTAAATATTTATCAATATTGTTAATAGTTAAAAAGTGAGTAAAGTATATTTTTTTCCCATTAACTAACTAAAGACAACTATAATAAACCCGATAAGAGTTCTGATGAAAAAAATTTACATATGATATTAAATAAATGTTTTAAAAAAATAGTCATCACAGTATCATTCTTACGTCGACACAAAAAATTATCCATGCCACATTGAATTGTTATAATACATAGAAATAATCTATGTGAAAAAATGTGTTTTTAACATCTATACACGATGGTATTTACATAATATCTGAAATGTGACTTCCCATGATTACTTCCAAGGGACATTCAATAAATATTATAAAGGAATAATTTTTATTCGTTTTTTATCGATTTAAAATAATTACAATTGTAAAAGTAAGTATAAAAATTATCAATATTGATAAAAAAAAAAAAAAAAAAACATTTATTATATGTAACAAAAATGCATAATATCTATAATATGTGTAAGAGTGTGTGCGAATTTTTATATAATGTCCAATTTTTGTATTATTACAGCATCTATAATAATTAAAATAACAATTGAAATTGAAATCACATACCTACACATAGAAAAAAATTTTTCTATTTAAAACGTTAAACTATATTTAAGTTGAATAGGTAGTGAAAATATACATGAAGTAGGTATTCAATTCAGTACAGAAATAGTTAATTTAAATTAACATTTTATAATATTATAATAAAAATACTTCGCAAGATGATTATTATTTAAATATAATATTATATAACTGTTTTGTATTTAATAGAATACACATTAATCAATTTATCCATTTACGGAAAATCATCACAGATTACCTAATGAAAAATATTGGTTTTACAAATTGAACATTGATTACGAACACAATTAAATACTTTACATTGTTGCTAGATTGCTCTCTGATTAGGAGGTATGAATTAGACGGTGGTCATCTCCTGACTTTTTATTTTATTTTAATCATTAATTTCGTCCCTCCATGCGAACTCAATGAGCCAAAATTTTGTAAATCTGTAAGACTGCCTATGGAATTTACAATGTGATGATGAATCATAGAACACTGATTTGCGATATCACTTACAGTCACTTAATTCATATGTAGGGAATATTAACGGTGCCTGTAACATCTCAGAGATGTACATAGTTACTTACTAAATTAAAACTCTGTATGTCTAAACATAACAACTATGTGATATCTCTGAGATTCATATTTGCACACAGAGAACTATGGAAGATAACGAAAAAAAAACTCGTATTAAGTTAATGATGTTTTTGCGATTTAAGAGGATTATATATAATTTTGTATAGGTGGTATATAAAAGAGTTTTAAGAAAAATGAGAATTAATTTAAAAAAATTAAAAACATTTTAAGTGCCATCTATAAATAATAATAATAATAAAAACGCCGGTCAGTAGGTTGTGGAAGCACTTCGATCGTCGGATGTCAGTATTGGTGGATGCACTTCGCTACTGGGCAGGGTACTTTTGGTGGATGTATTGAATTTGAAAGCAATGATAAATCATTGCATTC
>JAIPRL010002318.1:0-51656 GCA_025469235.1 Pemphigus obesinymphae | reverse complement strand
AAAAATGTCTATAAATAGCCCAAAATTTCAAAAAAATTTCAAAAAACTTAATCAACGTAAATATATTACTAAATTAAATATTCGGTAAAAATTTCAAGATTATAAAGTCATTATTTTTGAAATTACGGACGAAATTAAAATTCTCGATTTTACAAAATCGTATTTTTCGTAATTTTTTGGTAGTTTTTGCTTACGCATTAAAAAACTATTATGAAAATCGAAAAATGACCTCTCAAAAGTAGCAACTAGATGCAATTTGCTACCGGAAACCGGGTATGAGTGTAAAGATCGAAGCACTCCTTCTGGTAGAAAAAGTGTTTACAGAAAAATAAAAAAAAAATAAAATAAATAAATAAATAAATAAACATCATTGTAAAACCATAAGCTTCCTCGCTACGCTCAGAATCTAAAAATAGTCTCGTATTTATATCACTTTTTAGTGCTGTAATAAAGGCATTTGGTAAAGACGTGTTTATGAAAAACAAAAAAAAAAGCATTTTAAAAAAAGCATTTCATTCAAAACGCCTATTATAACTGTATTTCCTTATAAATACTTTAATCATAACTTTATTATATACTTTATTTAAATGATAACATTTTGAAAACGATCTGGTTGGATTTTTAACCTTCTCATATTATTTAGTATGATATCAAACGTACAAGATAATATTATTATTATTAGTATTTTGAAATATTTTTATTATTATTACGTTTATATTATTATTATATTATTATATACGTATTAAGATATTATTTCGTTATGTTTTTCATATTTTTACCATTGAAATAATCATTGGCGTGATGTCCTCTCAACTAATATATACTCAATATTTTATTTAACTTTTACTTTTAATACGGTTTAAAATGTTTTTAATATCGGAACAACTACAAGTATATACCTAATAAAATCGAAAGATTTATTAACGGTAGGTAATCGTGAAAATCCTACATTAGCTAATCCAAAAGTATTTTTTCTCGACAATACTTCTTTATTAGGTATACTCGTACAGGTATTATACGACTACAGTTAGTTTTAAATAAATATTTCTAAAAAAATTATAAGTACAATGTATTTTGTATTGTATTATTTTTTATTATATTAAGTTTTTTTTTATTTACCCATAGGACGAGGTTGAGGATTTGCCCAATGCTGATGTTAACGAACAGGCGGTTACTACCACAACTTTAGCTCCAGTATCAACGACTTCAAAGAACAGCGGTGCTTCCACCTCTCAGACGTGCATCCTGCTCGTTCAAATCTCTTCACTAGCTTTGATCACAAAACATTTAGTTTTGTAAAATTAAATTTACAAAAATGAAAAAATAAATAGACAGTGTAACTGATTTTAATATTAAAAAAAATATAATATATATATATATATATATATATGTTACATAATACACATTATATATTATTCATAAATTTCTTTTAGAAAATGTTATTAACTATATTAAGTATTTTTATAACACGAGTATTAAAGATTGTCTTTATTTACCTACCATAATAAGATTATACAACAGAACTGTGTTAGCATAATATTTTATTTTACGTGAGTTGTTGATATCCTTTGGAGATTTATAAAATAAAACAATAAAATATATTAACCAATGTTAATGAATTATTTAATATATACATACTAGGTACTAAGTAGTTTTCATACTATCAGACTTGTGTAACACATTGTTTTTTACAAATTATTTTATATAAACACATGAATACATACAGAAACAAGTAATATTCTGATTGAACTATGTATTCGATTAATGTATTTATAGAATAAGTATTTCGAAGGCTAGGAAGTATTTAAATTTTTTTTTTATAGATTACATTCAATTTTTATATTTAGCGATTCAATTTTATATTAAAATATTTATCTTTACATCGATGTCAAATTAAATTGTTGTTTTTATTTTATTGAAATATAGTTAATTTTAAATTCATTTGTCGTTAGATATTACAATAGTATTATAAAAATTAATCTTTAAAGTGAAATTATTATTTTGATGTGTTTCTGTTTTTCTCGGAAAATTTTCAGAACGATAATGGAAATAAAACCCTGAAACTAGATTTAAAATAAAATTATATAATATATAAATAGAAAAAAAAACAAGTAATGTAAGTTAATGATTTTTTTAAACAAGAAGAAGCCACACACCCAATTTTTAAGGGATTATATATAAGCAATTTGTAAAAACTTTTAACAAAAATCAAAATAAAATAAATTGAAAATATTTACATAAACATATATGTATTTTAAAAATAATTAAAATAGAACTATCCGGTAGAATTTTTGATAATTGTGTAATCAAGATATTTATTAAAAAACTTGTTCACACAATTGAATTATCATGTAATTTTAAAATAACGTAGAAACAAAATTTTAATCTCCGTTTGAAAGACGAGATTTTTAGCAATGTTTTTTAAAAATGGATTTTTAAAAGTCATACTTAAAAGTTAAAAATTCAGCATCGAATTTCAGAGTTTTTGATTGAAAATCAAAGTTTTCATCTTTTAAACAGTGTATAATTAATGTATCAATATTTATTGCATACATAGTTGTATTTTAATTATGAAAGTTACAACATTTTGCTAGAAAAATGTTAATTTATTATAACTCTAAATTCAGTTAAAATTGTTTTAATTTACATGACTTTAGTAAGTTGAAAAAATGTTCTTAAATAACATTTCTTGAGTTCACGACTAATATAGCACAATATGGTTAATCAGTGATGGGTGGAATAATATATAATAAAAATTAGTAAAATAAAACAGCATACCTATAATAGAATTATTATTTATGACTTCAAGAATTATGTTGTAAATTTAAATTTTATGAATGAAAAAAGTCCAAAATTAAAATTGAAATAAAATATAACGACGTAAAGTTTTGATTCAAGATGTGTGTAATGCCCATTAATGTTTCCAACAGAATAGTGGTTTTTCACATTATTAAATTTATGAAATGTGAGTTCTATTTTGTATAGATAACGAATGCGATTAAATTTTTAGCTACGGTTATATGTATGGAGTCAACGGACATAATTATTATTATTTTTTTTTTTTTTTTAGTAATAATGTTTTATGTATGGGCAGAGTATGTGAAAATATTGAAAACAATATTTGACTCCCCCTTTATTATCAATTTGAATGACGCATATTATTATTTTCTGAAATCACCCAAATACTTTCGGCAGGTGTGTAGGTGAATTTGAACGAAATGTCTTAACCGTATCATAATAAGTAAAATATAATCTTTTGAGCGATATATTTCTGCAAAATATTTACTAATGTTTATAAATAAATTACTTACTAATGTGACAAAAGGTCAAAATTACGATGAGTGTTATTATTATTATTATTATTATTATTAACTAATCCAAATATTAACTCTAAATTTTTATGTGATTATAATATATAAATAAAATAAATATAGGTAATGTAAATATAAGTAAGATTAATGTACCTAATATATATTAAAAAAATAAATAAAATGTTCCCAGAGTAATCGAAAAAGTGATTATAGGTAACAATACTAATTTCGACCGTAAGCCATAAATCATAATCAATTGTAACCTGATTACGACTTACGGTGGAAACTAGTTGTTAGGTACCTATAACTTTTTTTTTTGTAACACTGGGTATTTTACATATTTTTGAAATAATTAAATTTTTTAATTTTAAATATATATAAATTATGTATATTATGCATATACATTAAAAGTATTAATAAAAACAAAGAAAATACATTTTGAATGGACAATTAACATATTATTATAATAGAACAGCGGATGATACATTAAAGTTTTTTGGTTTTATTTACAGTTCTCGTTTTTTGAAAACAATATATCAAGAATTTATTGTTATGGTACATAGGTATAAAATGTAGTTTTAGTTAGATTAGAGTTTTACATGTGTTCTATACATTCACAAAATATCAACTAAGGTTTGACGTATAATGGATTAATAAAGTTTTCGGTTCCTTTTAGAGGTAATTCAGACTTTGGTACATTAATTGTCTTTTAATGACAGTTTTTATAAGTTTCGATTCTTTCTTCTATTAACAGGCTTTTATATCATCTATTATAATTAATTATATTAGAACTATATACCTACTATATATTAATAACTAATAATAAATACTACATACATACCCAGTCATACCTATTACCGACAATAACTCAAACATACCGTAACTTCGTGGATTTTTATATTTTCGATAACAAAGGTATATTGTAAAATTTCGTATTGATTTATATTCGATACATTTCGGGACATTAAAATAATTTCAATAGAACACATTTCGTAATCTATAATTTGAATATTATGGATGTTACATTTTAGGTTTTAAACATAGGCAGTGTTCTTAAAAACTCGAAATTCGTTTTGATTCGAGATCCAGTTCCCAGATTACGTTTATATTGCAAATTGTAATTATTATAATAGATAAAATATTGTCAGTGATTTGATCACAATACTTTTATATAATTAAAAAGTACATTCTGGAAATACCAATACCATGTTACTTTGAATAGCGCTTTTTACTAGCTATTAGCCTGTGCGATTATTTTTAATTCCTATTCCCATAGATAGCAGCACAGATTTGTTTTATAAAAAGTTGTATTTATCTTGTAGACTTCATAAGTACATTACATAGGTAGGCACTTGAAAGTCATCTTGAATGCTATATTATAGAAAATTTGAAGAACAAGTTTGTTAATATTAGTTATATAACTACTATAATAGTGAATATGTATATTGTGTATTCGTACTAATGTGTTATCAGACACGTGTTACATAAATAAGAGCACATGAGCATATTATACATTATTAATCTTTCGTTAGTAAACTAGTTTTTAAACATTTTTTCTAAAATGAATTACATATTGTAATTTTTATATACCAAATATATTCTTAAACATAAGTTTTTTCTTTAACATTTCTATGACTAATGTTGTAGTATTTCGGTGATAATTTTAACATTATAATATATTCTATATTTAAACCATAAACTAAAAATATTTTGAAACACAACGAATAATTCTATCGTTTTAATAATAAAACTAATAATCATAACAATGTACTAGTACTAGCCTTAGTTACTAACTAAGGCTCAGACACAGTGCTCGAATTGGAAAAACAGATAAAGGGGTACTCCGGGTTTTCAATAAATGGGCTTACCCTCAAAATATGTAACTCGTATACTGTAAAAAATAAACAGTAAGGGTGCTGACAAAAAATTATAAAATAGTAGAGGAGCGGACCATCCCCCCCCCCCGCCAATTTGAGCACTGCTCAAATAAAAACAACTGGACTTGTTTCTAGTTGGTGTCTAAACTTATGTTCAGAAACCTAAAAGTATAATGTATGTGCTTTGATTTTATACATTTGTAAACATGGTATGATTTATTATGAATCTTATTTCATTTTTTGTTTATAATTAGTATTGCTATTTTGAGCAATAATAAGTTAAGTTTGAAAATATTTCACGTTTATAATAAACTAAAGATAACGCTACAAGTCGTTCGTCATGGTGTTACGATGGTAGTAATTATATTATATATAATTATAAAAATAAGAGATTATATTTAGAGAATACGTTTACTACGAATTGGTAACAACAACAATTACGATATCTTTACATATTTCATATGAATACGAAAAGATAATGTCGTACCGTGATGGATGTATGTATCATAATAATGCGCATAGATTTGTTAGAAATGCCTCTTTGTAAACTGGTAATTACAATATATTTGAGGCGTTGAAACAGGATTCTTAATCCTTTTTGACCATTTCCTATTATAATTTCAATGTTAATATTTGGTAAATGATTAGAACACATTCTCATAGTTATTATAAAGAACTATTATTTTATTAAAAAAAAAAAGATTCGTGAAAAAATTGAAATCGGAACCAAAAATCATAATGAAATGTCTAGTTTCGATATCAACCATAAAAAGTTTTCACAAATCACAAAAAATGTAATCGTATAATGGTGAATTCAATGTATGAACAACACATCGTTTTAAATCGGTTTTGTGCTGAGAGTTATAAATTGATGCACAATTTTTATTTTGACATTACTAGTTTTATTGTACGATTTGTGTATTTTGGCTGATTTGGAATATAGTCAGTTTTTAGATTTCTAAACAAATGTTTAGACACCATTTATCCCCGTCATGTCCGATTGCCCGTTCGTAGTTACTAATACATAGTTACGATTGTTGATTTAGTTACTAGGGAGATAGATATTATTCGTTGTATAATATTTTATTACATGTGTTAGCAATTTCTATATTAATAACACACTTATCTTGTCAGGATATATTATAAAAAGGTTTATTCAAATAAATACACAAATCATCAATTATAAATACTCGTGAATGAAATACAAAACTTATAATAATAAAATGATATTACACATATCATAAAGAACACATATGTAAGTACACATATTATAGAACTCTCCGTCACACAGACACTACACGATTCGTCACACAGAACTACTACACTGTCGAGCGTCGCCAACACCATACCAGCCCCATCTAAGGACGGGGGAGAAACGGTGTTGCCAACACTCAACCATTCTACATTTTTGGTCGTCCTCGACCAACCGCCGTTACAAAATGTACTAGTCCAAGTGATGGGGTGTATGCCTGTTTTTTCTTGGTCTTCTTACTCCTTCCAAGGGAACTTCTGCTTCATCTGGAATTTCTCTGTCTTGAGCTTCGGTATGTATGGATTGTTCCTCCTCTTCTTCTGAGTCCGTTCCTTCATCTATATTCAATATTCGCCAGGATTTCTGATGTGATAAGTGAGCGGTTGTAGTGTACACCGTTCTCCCTTCGGTTGATAATTCTGCCATCCTGTTTGTGTCATTGGATAACACCTCAAGCACCTGTAATGGCTTAGACCGACTTAGTCTTCTGAAGAGCTGATGGTTGATACAACATCACTACCACTTCCCCTACAACATACTTCACTCCTTCAAAGTGTTTCTGGTAATGAGCTTTTTTTGTTAGAGCTTGTTGTATGATTATGTTTTCTCTTGCTTCTTCATGTAATTTCTCTGGACTTGTCCATTGGTTTCGATTAAGGCAAAGTTGTCTTCCTATGCCCCCATGAAAATTTGGAAGATATCCGTGAACCAACTCATTTAGTGTTCTTTTGGTTGTTTTATTAAAAGCTGTATTCAGGTTACGTTCTATCTCACCAAGTTTATGATCCCATCGGTTCTAGTCCTTGGTAGTGATACTAAGTATTAGAATGAGTGTTCTGTCAACTCTTTCCACTTGACAATTGGCCTGCGGATGTCTTATCGAGTTAAGCGTATGATTTATTTATTTTAACTGGTAAAATTCTTTAAACTTGTTAGATGTAAATACAGTTCCTCTATCAGAAATAATCCTATCCGGTAGCCCTCTCAATTCAATAAACTCTACCAACCTCTTGGTTACTCCTTCTGTATCGGTTGTCTTCGATGGGTACAGCGTAACATACTTTATCATATTGTCAACAATAACTAGTAAGTATTAGTTGCCTCTTGTACTTTTCTCAAAAGGACCAAGGTGATCAATATGTACTATGACAGAAGTGTGACGTCCTTCAAGTATAGGGTATAACAATCCGGGTCGACGTCCGCTTGGCCGTTTATGAATGACACAGTCCATGCATATATTAATATGTTGTTTAACATAACATCGCATAGCCGGAAACCAGTAGTCCTGCATAATGTTTGCAACAGTGCAATCTAAACCAAAATGTCCACTTAAATCGTGTGCTGTTATTACAATCTCATTTCACATACCTTTGGGAACTACAAATAGTCGCTTTAGACCGAATTTCTTGTACACCAGGCTGTCGATTAATTCAAGTTCTTTTATGTTTCCTTGCTCTTGTGTCCTTCGAAAGGAGTTTTGTTAATCTCTTTAAGTTCTCGTCTCCCTGTTGCATAAATTTTATCCTTCGATTTGTGTTAACATGAGACATACTTCATATCGTTTATCCATAATTGACTCAATGGGTTCACTGATCGCTCCACTGCCTTGTGTAGTACGTGATAATACGTCCACGTGTGACATTTTGCTACCAGGTTTATATTTTATTTCAAAATCAAACTCTTGTAATGTGTGGAACCACCTTGCTACTTGTAGTTTTGTAGTCTTATGTATGTTCAAATATATTGTCAGAATCTGTCAGAATTGTAAACTTGATACCTAATAAGAAGTGGCGTAGCCATCCCAACGTCTAGATTATTGTGTATAGTTCAACTATACTGGAATGGTAGTCCTTTTCTGCTTCTGTGGTTGACTTACTAACACAGTATACTATGTGCAGGTCATCAGTTGCAGTTCCTTGCAATAAGACTATAGCTAACCTCTTTGCACAGGCATTATTGTATGCACCTGAGTCACTGTATCGGACACTAAAAATAAGTGCATGGTATTTTTAATGTCAAGATCAATTCAAAAAAATTATCTCCTCCTATATGTAAAACTTGTGGAAAAACACTAATAATGAATTGCATAATAACAGAATGCTCACAATACATAAATGAACTGTCATTACTCAACATACCTCACAACTTGAACGCAACACTAGGACCCAGATCAGATCACAGCAATTAAATCGTTAAATTTTTAAAACATTTAAATTTATTAAATGACATTTAATTTAATTATATAATAGTATATAGTTTCAAAAAAAAAAAACTTGTAAATAATTGATTTTGTGTACATTTTTATTTTCAAAATGTATTTAAAACCAATTGCGATTGTAATTGATGTCAAATAAAAATCAATAAAATTATATATATTTTTTTTTCGTCTGAACTTATAAACCGGAACGGATCACTCACTTGCCTCGATCACTCGTACAATTAAATATTTCAAATACCCCCGATTTACTATCAAACAACACGTCAAGTATGAGGCCGGTTAAATTAAATATGGTTTAAGTGTATTATAGTACGGCCAGCGAAAAGTGAGCCGCAATTGTCATGCTCCAGGTGACCGTTTTTCGTCAGAGCTTCCACGATTGTTTCCCGCGTAAATTAATTTCAAACAAATTTGATAATAATTTTACCGTCTGTTGACGATAACAAAGAACGATCATTATCAACGTCGTTTAAAATTTATTTGCGTCTGATTTACGCTGTTAATGTGTTCATTGTGAGTTGTTCTACACTTATACCGTATGCGGTAATTTTTTAGTTTTAAATCAATGAACTATTGTTGTCTATAAATTATCCTAATCTTGCCGATTTATATGGAAAATCATATTATTGCCATGTACTTGTCTGAAGTAAAAGTCAGTAATATAATGATATATGATTATATTTCTCTATTTAAATTAATAAATAATCGAAATATAAACTTTAAAAAGGCACACAATAACACGAAAACAACAAATATAACACACGCACAAACACACCAGTCGGAGGTTGAGGATGTCATGAACAGTAGGAAACATACCTGAATGCATTATACTTCTTTTTCTGTGGGGTGGAATGCCAAAGGGACAATAACAATGAGTTCATAAAATGGTAAAATACAATGTAGGTATACGCATGTAAACATCGGTTAATTTTTAAAAAGCCCGCCACCTGTTCCTAATGGTTTCAAATGGAGAACCCCTGATTACGATAAAATTGTCCATCTGGAGCATGACAATCGCGACTCACTTATCGCTGGCCGTGCTATAGGGCGGATCGGCCAAGTCTAAAGTCATGTTGCTTATCTATGAGGATAGAATTAACAGAGCTCTGAATTTTTAAGAGAATTAAGACTTCGTAGACTTTAGCCAAGTGGCACAGGATAGAAATTGGTCTATAGTTATGTACGTCTGACTTGTCACCTGATTTATAGACTGGAGTGATAGAGATTTCCATATAAAGGGAAAACAGCCTTCATCGAGTGAACGCCTAAATAGTAGGAATAAAGAGAAACATATTACGGACTTCATATTGTATAAGGATGTCCCAGATAAGCCATCAGGGCCTACAGATTTAACATTTTTCAGTTGATTAAGTTCAGCCTCAACATTCGCGACGCTGAAATCACAGTTGTTTGGAAGATCATAATAGGAAAAAGGTATATCTGTGTGGGAATTATTAGAGCAATAAGTAACGTAAACAGAACTGAAGTAAGACGAAAATAAATTTGTAGTAGACTTGGAGTTAGAACTAGATTTACTATTTGATTGTACAGTACTGGAAATATCACTACCCGATTTCATTTTCTGTACAAAGCTCCGAAATTCACGAGGGTTATACTTCAATGAAGCTTCTGTATGAGATAGTTTTTTTTATAACACAACTTAGATTCATACTTGACACGCGCTCGAAGATATGAAAACTTCGAATAGTCTGTTTGATTACGCGTTAATTTTTACTTAGCATGTGAACATTTCTTGTCAAACACAAGAGTTTTGAGAGTTTTAGAGAACCGAATTGAGAAATTAGAAGGTGTATAAGAAATTTCTGGTACAAATTTGAGCATGCAGAAGTGCAATGCATAATAAAAGGCATTAGTTGCTGAGTGATTATCAAGAGAGAAAAAAGTAGCAGCCCAGTTGAATGAAGTTAAATAATTATGGATATCAGTGTATGAAGCACGACGGAGGTCGAAAAGTATATGTGAAGAATCTATAGTAGGGATATAATAATTCATCATGAATGAGAGTGATAAGCTGGGATAGTATGGATCACAAGGTATAAGCGTATTAAGAGATTTGGCAATAGATAATCTTCTATCATTGCAAAATACTAGGTCGAGGAGATTTTTATGTGAGTTAGCAACATTATTTAATTGAAAGTAGTTTAAAAAGGCAAATGTTTCAGGTATACAGTGAATAGTTAAACCGGTAGAGGGAGAGGAAGTGTAAGAGAGGCCAAAGTTGTCATTAGACCAGGATATATTAGGAAGATTAAAATTTTCGCAGAATATATATACACAACCCGGATTACACTGAAGGACAGAATGGACAGCAGGTAAGTAGAATTCGTAGAGTGAGATAGAGCTATTTGGAGGAAAATATACTGAACTAACTACAAACTTAATATTATTAAAGTTAAAATTTACAAATAGATGTTCAATATTATTTATAGTAATTGGTATTAGATGACATCTTTACAAATGGCTATGAGAACACCACCTCTTCTAAAAAAAATACTAGTGTGGATATATACTAGCATGATCTCTGCTTAACTGAACGAAACTCAGAAATAACTCTAGCTGCAACTTCAGGGCACTTTAGAAAAATTTTGAGAGAACGTGCATTAGCAGAACCTGTTCTTCCTAACCTTATACATTTAAATTCATCAGACACTATAATGGAGAGCTTCTTAAATAGAGAGACAAGACTCTGTGTATCCTCAGATATTCGTATAGCTGGATCGAGAGAGGAAGATTCTGAAAGATCATGAGTGATAATATTAGATTTACAACGTTCGTGTTCATTGAACTCCTGTATTACTTCAGTAATGAAGGTGGATGAAGAATCAGATGTGGCATTAGACTCTTAAGTTTCTACCCTATCACTTAGAATTTCAAACTGGTTGTGAAGGTAATTTATTTCTGTCTTAAGTTCATGGTACAAAGTGGACAAATTATCGAGACGAGTTTTTAATTCATCACCGAGTGCCTTATTTTGGGCCATCATAGTAGCTTGTGATTTGCGAAAATCTGTAATTGCCCGCGAAAAATATTATCATTTGTAGGTGATAAACCTGAAGATGAGGTAGACGTTTTTCTAGATGAGGTGGAGTTAGAACGGGTGTCGGGAGGTGAAGTAATTCCTTTATTTTGTTTCGACATTGCGAAAGTATACAGTAAACTGCATATTTGAATATAAAGAGTTCACAATATAGAAAAAAGTTACCATGCACACGGTGTATAACTTTGTACTCAATGTGCCGGATTTTTGAGACGCTCTGTATACAGAAGTGTTTCTGCGCGCACTATGTGTCTGCGTATTGGCCGCGATTAATTTTGACACGTGCTGGGTTTATACGATATCGTAATTGCCACGTTATAGCGTGAATGTCGTTAATGACCTACAAGTGCAGATTGGTATATTGCTTATCTTACCTATTTACAGCTGCTGTGTAAAGCTTATGGTGCAGCACGAAAACTGCCCTTATGCCCTTATGGGTAAATTTTTGGCAGACTAACTCAAAACTAACACCAGTCCATACGCGTACTTTTTTTAAAATTTTTTAAATAAAAAAACACAAAAAACTGACCACTATTTCCGGAGAAAATGGAAACAAACGAGAGAGTGATATGGAAAGACGTTTGTCGTTACGCGGGAAAAAAAGTATTAAATCTTGAAATTTATATTAAATGTGAAAGCGCAATTAATTCTGTATAATAATAAAATTAATGGATAGAAAAATTTACACCATATCAGTTACTGTCGGTAAATTCTCAATTTTCGAATACTTTCTATAATATTAAACTGTAGAGGTCTAACTATATAATCTATATAAATTATAGTTAAATAATTATATTAAATTTACCTTTAGGTAATCTTTCTTTTGAAGATAATCCTAATAAATCATTTAAATTTAATTAAAAATGTTATCATATTTAAGTCTAAACATATCCATATTGGGCGATCAATTAATTTTAGTATATACTCGTATTAAGTATATAATAAGTATCATATACCTACCTAAGTATTATATTCGATTATAAATTCATTATTTTTAATCATAAAAATTATAAAACTTATATATTATGTATTATTATTATAAAAATTCCAAACAATCTTAAAGAAAGACTATAGTGCTTTTTGAAATGGTTTTATCAGTAAAAAACAAAATTATCGGTATAATTTAAATTAATTTACAATCAAATTTAAATAGGTATAGTGGATTTATATTGGATTGTATTAGTGAATTAAGATGATGTAAATTAGATTAATTTCTAATTAAAAACTGATTAATCCAAATAGGAACCCTTTCAGACTCTGATAGAAGTTCTGGAATCAAATAGTGTTCAGCTTCCAGTAGGATAGTGATGGGTTAAATAGAAAACACCACCTTTCACCATTGCTCAGCAAAGACGATTTTTTGAAATTTTTTTTTCATGTTTAAAATAATTTCATTTACACGTATATTGTCACCAAGTTACCTTGTTCACTAGATCAGTGGGTATATTTTGAAGTGCACACTTAATATTATCGTATTTTTTTAGTAGTTAAATATATTTGACAATATTTTTAGTGCACAAACTGAAATGTGTTTTTAAAATTTTTGAATTTTTCAGCTTAATATTTTTTATACTAATCGAATATTGTTTATTACACTCTATTAACGTCATTATAATAATATTATATCGATCACTTCTCAGTCATTTTTATTAAGTTTCAGATTTTGATTTTTTTTTTTTATACATTTACACACTTTTGTTAGAAGATGTCCAGTAGACATTTTTAGGAAAAAATGGTTGTGTTAGCTAATTTATTGTAGTTTAGTTTTCTATTTTATAATGTTATATTTTCGATTTCCTTAATGATTTTCCTAAAAGTTATGGAAAATACTGTATAAAATAAAAGAATAAATTATAATTTAGAGATCTATATGTGATAACCATTGCTATATTTATAGTTCCTGAATGAATGGTGTACTTTATTATTTATATAGTTTCGGCTATAGTTTTTAGTAACCTTTAGAAAATTTTTAGTTTCAATTGAATATTAAAAGTAAAAATTATTTTACTGAGACACGAACCGTAACACATATGTAAAATGTGTTGCATTTGGTAATTAGACCATATGGTCGGATTTATTTTTAGTAGCAAAACCTATTATATAAGTGTATACTTTAAAAATTGACAAATTTAAAATTATTATAACTTTAAAAATAATTTGGGCTTCAATTTTTTTATTATCCAACAGTTATTAACAGTTATTTCTATTAATAATAATGTTAAGAAGATTTGTTTTAAGAATATTTTGTTCACGAACACTTTAAAGTGCTATTTTATTTTATATATGTACCGAGTAGTAAAATATTATAGTATAGTAATTTATAGTAACAGGACAATGTACCTACGATCTCAGAAAATTTAAATTATTTTTTGATTCTGAGCAGTGCAAGAAAAATAGTGGTTTTACAGTGATTTATTTTATTGAATCCATAACAACTTTTTGATGAGACTTGATTCAAAATTATAACAACATGCATTCACATTTTCTGTTAGCAAATTTGATCCGGATAGTAATTTGAAGAACTTTGAAAATACAGATACCGGCTCAATTTTTATTTACTCGTAATTAATTAAATCTTGATATTTATATCAAATATGAAAATGTAACTAATCTGTTATAATAATAAAATTAATAAATATAAGAATTTACACCTTATCAGTTACGGTCAGTAAACACTCAATTTTCAAATACTTTCTATAATATTAAACTGTAGAGGTCTTACCATATAATCTATATTAATTATAGTTTAATATTTATATTAAATTTACCTTTAGACAAACCATATCTTTGAAATGATTCTAATAAATCATTTGAATTAAATTAAAAATGTTATTATATTTAGTTCAAAACTATATCAATATTAAATGTATCGATATTGGATGATCAATTAATGTTAGTATATATACGTATTAATCAAGGCAATATATATTCTCGGACATCTAACAAGTCTTATGTTGGATTGGGTATATTTTCCATTTTTTTTTTATACAATACAAATTTAACAGTAATTACTACTACTACTACTAATAATAATAATTATAAGAATAAGAAGAAGTCTTTTATACTCTTAAGTCTTAACAAAAAAAAACTGCATTGATTATATAAATACGTGTATACTGTTTTCGTTGCAAATTATATAATTTAAAATAGTTTAACCATTATTATTCACCAATTTATATACCATAATATAAAAAAATTTATTATGAAAAAAAAAAAAAATGTTACCTTTTTGTGGTAATATGTATTTTGCTGTAATCAATATCATATACTATACGTATACCAGTATTCCAAGTATATTGTGTGTTTTATTTTATTTTTTTATTTCATTATCATGACGGACAAAGTCCAATTTAACAATATTTAATAACAATAAAATGATACGGTATATAATGCAGACAATAAAAGGAGGAAATAAATTAAAAATATTATATAAATAGAAATGACTAATGTACAATTAATAAAATAGTGAGAAATCAGGATCGATATTTGCAGAGCGAGGAAGGCATACCATGGGGGCATTTAAAAGAAAATTGGATGTTAAGTTAGGAATCTGAAAGGGAGCACAAGATCGAGTGTGATGTGAAGGGATACGGAAGTTTATAACTGAAAGTAGAGAAGGGGAATCAATTTGATTAGATAAGAGTTTGGAAAGGAATAGAAGATTTGCCTGATGCCTTTGATTTGCAAGGCTAGATAGGCCTAACGCAGTCAAGACGGGAGTATAATCATGAGGGGGACAAGGAATGTTGAGTCGGAAAGTGACCATGCGAAGGAATTTCCTCTGGACCAGCTCGATCATGTTGCTGCTAGCAACAGATGTATTGGGATCCCAGAGGACAGAGCCGTACTCAAGAATGGGTCGAATAAGTGAACAATAAAGGGATTTAAGTGGAGTTTGGTGGTGAAAATCTTGGGATATACGACTGACGAAGCCGAGGAGTTTAAGTGCTTTGCAGCAGGCTACTTCAATATGAAGCAAAGGGCAGAGATTTTTTGTGAGGGTATATGTATAACACTAATATAATACGAATACATAAATTAACATATGCGCTCATATATATATATATATATATATACAAATTTGGCACGTAAGTGTCGTGTACGTCGATGTCGGTTTGTACGTACGGTACACGACTTTTTTACAGTAATTAAATTTGCATAATGTTCATCAAACCTTAAAAAGTAAAAACCACTTAGCTTAGTCTATAAACTAAAAAAATATGTAGGTATACGAAAAAAAACTTTTATAATTAAATTAAAAAAACAATTTTTGATATTGCATTATTACATTATTAGTATAAAAGATCCATAGGCTATTAATATAATAATGTTACTATTATTTTAATCCCAAATTATAATTTTGTACAAAATATAAATGAGCCAACGAATACGTAATAGCGCCCTCTATGTATGAACTATGATCTCACACCTAATACTAATTCCGGGTCCTAACCTCGCAGTGGAACAATGGCTCTTCCTACAAACGATGATTTTATGCAAGCTTTAATTGGAATATAAACATCACGATTGTCAATGTTTGAAGAACTCCGATAATATTTGTCTTCTTTTAATCAAGTACGGAGCTTAAGAATGAAAATTTGGTGCTTTGAACTGAAGTTATTGCACATGCAAATCGAATTGTTCTACCGAATACTGTCGCCTTTTCTAATGTTGATTATTTCACTATGCTTTTGCGTGAATTAATATAGAGAAACTTTTGCAAATTAAATGGCATTGCATATTATGATATTTCTAAATCAAGTTCTTCTTTAATTACTAATGTAAACATTGAAAAATGTATATTCCCCAGTCTCCACATAATTAATAATAGTCTTAAGAACTTTTTATTAGAATGTTCATTATTTTTGGCTTACTTCAGATATACTTGATTCTGAACTAGGTTTTCCGTTTGTCTAATCTTCAGATTTGATAGAAATATCAACCCTAGTACTTTCTTTTGTCGGGGGAGAGCGGAGTTCATATAGCTACGAAGTCACATCTTAATGCTTCCCATATATAAATCAATTATATTTCGGTTAATATGTAATTTCGCCACTTGGAAAATAAATGATACCTTATTTTGTGTTCACAAAGATAATAAAACTCATCTAATAGCAGTACGCTTGATGATAGAATAATATTTAATTAACTCCTCCAAGATGTAAGAAGCAAAAGAGTAATAGATTTATGTAACTATAGATAAAAAAATATTTCCAATTTTAGAATTGTTATTTGATATACAAAATGTGCGATACAAAATTATTATGTTTTAATAAATAATATTCTTACCTATAGGTCCATCTAAAAATCATAAAATCAAATTACTTTAAAATTGAAATCTTATTAGATTACGTAACACAATTTCTAAAAAAATAAAATTTATTTTAATATTAGTTTATTGAAGAAAATATACAATTAAAACAGTACCATTGTACAAATGAGGCAGATAATAATATTATTCCTCATTTTATTTTTATAATATTTTATACGAAAAGAAACATGAACATGATTGTTTTTATCTTTTACAAACTTTATCATCGTAAACGTATTTCTCATGTCTTATTAATTTATATAATAAATTCAAATTTAATGCCGTAAATTCAAAATAAGAATTTAAAAAATATTTTTTAAGTCTACAATTAATATACAGTCGGCATTACTTTATTAAGTAATTATCATAGTAAACTGAAGTTTTGATGTATTAGCGATCACGGACGATCTGTCCTAAAATGTTTGTATAAATCGATTTTTTATCCATACATTATCTTGCACGCTGCACGGTTTTGGATTTCATTGTACGTCAGTAATCCCCGGCACTAAACCTGATGGACAGCAGTTCGTCGGACCTTGTCAACGATTTAAAGAAAGTCATGTTAGTAAGTCCCCACCCACTTCTAATGCAAATCTCTTTCTTAATTTCGACAGCGTGTTTGGTATTCAAGGAGATAAACATTGCCTACTGTGAATTCACACCTTGTCCTTGACGCTTCTATCATATACTTGTTAATTAATGCTGATGTTAGTCTTGTCTTTTCGTAGTTACACGAAAACCACTATATTGCTTCTATCCCAAATTATCTTATATATATATATAGCGTCGGAGTTATTAACTTCAATACTTTTATTTTTGAGGAAGACTTTTGGAATAGTCTAGAATGTTCATGTAAAGTCGTTGAATTTCATCGCATTAGTACTAAACAGGTCAATGTGGTATTTCCCACTAAAGTAGTCGAAATCAAGATTCTATCTCCTCATTTACCGGAAAAGGATAGAGTTTATAAAGTTATACACTAAGTATCTCCTAGTATTCGTTCCTCGTATAATGATTACGGTGATTATGGTTTGGTTAAGATTTTAAATCTCGAACATGGCTTTGAACCTTGTGAAACTCGCTTTACAACGTCCGCTAGGCGCAAACATTATAAGCTTGTAAAGTGTGGTACCACGCCATGTAGTCGTCAACTTTGGTGTTATGGGGAAAAATGATAGAACAAGCACTGAATTATATGTATTATAACTATTTATTAGACACTAAACTACGATTAATTACGAATGATTAAATAATAAATTTACACACTGGCTATAGGTATAAAAAGATAGATATTAAGAATTATATATTAAACGATAAATTAACTTGACAAATAATGAAATACAGGTTCTGTATAGAGGTTTTGTTTAAGATTTACGTGATTACTGTAATCTGATTCTTGACCGACTGACGACCGTCGGACGGGGCCCGTGGGAGACGTCATTCAAGACCTTTGGAATGTGATGACCCAAGCATATTTTACCCTTGTAGGCACGTCAACTATCGTATGAACAGGATGGGTCACATGCGCGGCCTATACTTGCTAAACCCCGAGTCTGCACATTGTACAATATGTATACGCGATAAGTCGTATAACAAATATATCTATACACCATACATTATATAATGTATCCCGTATACAACACTTGATCATCTTGCCTCCGATATATCCTACCGCAAATCGACCAACCAAAAACTTATTAAGTGTATCAAGGCTGTCGAAAATATTTCTCATGCTGAATTTGCCCTAATTAAACACTCCGGTTTCGTTACCAAACCTCTTTCATACTCAGATGTTTTTAATTTTAATAATAATTTTAAGAATCTTTCCTTTATACAAGTGACTAACGTTCCTCTTCCTTCCTACTCTCTCCGTTATAATTCCTATTTCTCTCCCATTTCCCACCCTCATTAAAATATAAAGAAAAAAAATTCAAGTTCAAATAATATATGTTTATTCAAGTTTCCCACCCTTCCTTCAAACTCCACCCTTTTTATTTTTTCTAACTGGTGCGTTCTATACTTTGCTTCTAAAAAGCCTTCTAGTTCTTAAGACCTCGATTGGATATCCTCTATTGTTGAACTGATTTCTAATGCTTTGTTTAAAGCTCCCAACCTGCTATGAAATCATTAATTGAGTCTTCTCTTCAAAAATATTCAAATTCTAATTTTGAAGACGAATTAATTATTTGCTAATAAAATACTTAACTTTCCATTCTCCATAAAATTCTTCCTTTCACTTTAAAATTATGGAACAGAATATAAGAAATATTCGTCCTCGATTTTTTGATCATTCCTCAATTATCCATTAAGAACAATGCTCTTTTGTCCAAAACCTGGAGTTTCAGTTCTTTTACCTCATTTTAATATAATCCAATCTGGCCAAATATATAGTTATGATAGGGTTGCTCTTGTTTGTCATCTCTCTATTCAGATTAACATTATTCTTATTTACCCTTTATTGACAATCTTCTTCATCAGCATTTTCTGAAATTTCATTGAGGCTTTCATAAATTGTAAATACCAACTCAAGCTTGAGTCTTTATATATCCTTCCTTCCACTAACATCCTTCTTATCTTCCTTGACAACATATTTAAACTAATTGGCAATAAAACTTTTCTGGTAAGTGATTTTAATGGATACAATATTGCGTCATTTTCCATATTGCTATCCCAACCAATCGTAACTATCAAATTTTCCTATATGGTTGAATTCTACCTGCACTGACATTGTAAAAGTTTATTCTACAGTCTATAAAAAATTCAGAATCTCTATTGTTTCCACTGCAGACTTCATCACTTACCAAAAAGCCTATGGCTCCTTACCTTTGCAAACCTACATTTATTAATGCTAAGAAGACTTCTTGGTACACATTTCACTCTTTTCTCCACACTTCATCTTCTGTCTTTGACCTATGGACAACTACAAAAAATTATAAAAAATTGCGTTCATCATACCATATATCTCCTTAATGTAAGCTGGTCCCCGCCTTTTTGTGATAAAGTTGCACATCCTTGTACTCATTCCCACCAAGAAGTTCATTCCATTTCTCTCACCATACTCATAGGTTCGACCCCACTCACATGGTCTTACTGCTCCATTCGATCTTAAGTAGCGTTTCCTATCCGTTTTATCACGTACATCTCCTGCCACGAACATTGACGATGTTAAGGTACTACTTATAAAAAACATCTCTAAACAGGTCCTTCATATTCTTCTATCTACTTGTATTCTAAATTCCCTCTGTATCAATAGTATTATACCCAATTCATAGAAACAGTATCATTTTATTCCCATTTCGAAATCCAATTCGGACCCCACTGCACATATGACAATCACTTTCTCCTCCACTTTTTTCAAACTCTTAACCTATCTTGACCTTAAATTTTATCCAAAACTTAGATGGGTTCCTCCTTTCATTATATCACGGATATTATATAACGTTTATTCTATTTCTTTCGTTCCATGGTAAGCACCCGGTGAGATTCGCACCCATCAACCCTCGACTTATTATTTAACGCTGTAATAAGATCCAAGGTTGATTATGGCTCCTTCCTTTTTGCCTCTGCTTTTTCCACCCACTGAAAATAATGCAATGCCCTTCTTTCCTCTTGTCTTCGTACAGTAGTTGGTGCAATAGGGTCTACGTCTCTATCTAGCATAGAAACGGAATTTTCTTGCCTCCCTTTAGAAATTCAGTGGTCCTTAGTGATATACAATTTTCTTGGAGATATGTTCCTAAAACCCTTTCTATTTTAACCTTCATATCTTTCTCTTGCACATCTCTAAATCCTATTATTTACCGATCTAGTTTTTAACCTCAACTATATAATACTCCATTTTTCGCTATCACATATACACGTGATGTTATTATTTTACCTAGTTGTTTTGCTTATTTTCCAAAGGACCTTTTAAGTCTTTCCACCACTCAAATATACTCACTTTTTAATATTTTCTTATTTAATAATTTACCTAAATCATTATTTGTGTTCACTAATGGATCTGTATCTATTGGTTCCACAAGTTTCTCTTTATTTATCCCCGCACTAAATATTTTTTTCTCGAACAAATTTAATCTTTTCACTTCATCCTTTTCTGCTTAATGCTATGAAATAATCCATGCCAAAAATTCCAACGATATTCTAATCGCTTGACTCACAATTTTGCCTCTTAACTATTTTATTTAACCCTTTTTTTATGCTTCATAATCTTCTATTGCCATCATAGGGGACAATATCGAAATACTAAAAATACATTGTAAAAAACTAATCTCAACAGAAGAGACAGGATGTATCGCCACGGAGAAAGTATGAATGTAGAAGGACATATATTTTACAGGGTTCCACAATTTAAATACTTAGGTGTCTTTTTAACTCAGGACAATGAGTTAAAAGTAGAGATTTCAAAAAGAACACAACTGGCCAACAACTGCTATTTTGGTATGGGAACCCTGTTAAAATCTAAATCAATATCTCTAAATTTAAAAATAAAAATATACATGACATTAATACGTCCTGTCATTCTATATGGGTCAGAAACATGGACATCAAGAAAGATAGAGGAAATAAGATTGGACACATTTGAAAGAAAAGTTTTAAGACGAATCTATGGACCTTGTCTCAACTCAAGAACCGAAGAATGGAGCATTCGAACTAATGAGGAACTAAAAAACTTGTTCCAAAGACCATGTATTTCAAGGGAAGTTGCAAAAAGAGGACTGATGTGGGTAGGTCACGCTTGGAGGAAAAAAGACGCTATGATAAACACAGTAATTAAAGAGGAACTTAAAGGAAAAAGACCACTAGGCACACCACGCCTTAGATGGGAAGACTGTGTGAAGAGAGAAGTTAAAGAAGTAGACCCAAGAGAAAACTGGAGAGAAATAGCTGAAAACAGAATAAGATGGAGGGAAATTTGTTTTACGGGATTGTCTTAAAGGCCGGAAACCCCCCCCCCCCAAAAAAAAAATCTTATCTTATTATTATTATTAAAACTGTAGTCCACGACCTCTACCTGAATAATAGGCAAGTACGGTTTTTATGGTTGCCTAGGCACATCGGGGTTACTGTGAATGAGATAACAGGTTGCCTTGCATGCTCCACTAAGCAGTTTCTCAATTTTTCTCCTTTTAAAATCTCAAATTCTGATTTTTTTCCAATTCACTATAAGCTCATTTAGAAGTCTTGGTAGCACATATGGTCTTCTTTTCCTCCATTCTTTCGCTTTCTGGCTTCTCCTTTCTAATTTCCTTTCGCCCATAGTTCAGGGGTTTTCCAGGTCTCAAATTGTTGCTTTTACCCGTCCACATTTCGGATATAAATTCCTTTCCAATCACTCTTTTCACCTCGATCTCAATTCTATTCTATTGTGTACATTATATACCACTGAAGTTATATATCACCTTTATTATATTCTTTTTGATTGTCCTCCTCTATCCTTTTCTAGATTAAATGTTCTTTCCCATTTACGCTCTCTGGGCTACACAACTCCTGGTATCAAATTTCATTATAATTCTTGTTCTCAACCAACTATCTCCAACATAATCTCCTTTATCCTAAACGCTGGCTTTTTTATTTAATAAAACACAATATGTATTTGTATTAGAGTTTTTCTTTTAGTTTATTATTATTTTATTTTTTCTCTTTATTTCTATTATATACAATTATAATCATCGTATTGTAATATTTTATACAATTATGAGCACTATATTATTTTTTTAAAATATCAAAAAATCATAGTAAACTTGGTAACCAAATATATTGATTATTATTTATAACTCCTACTAAAAATTTTGAGTGTCTACTGAAAAAATATATATATTTATGTATATTATGCATAACATATCACCTAAAATATAAAATATTCTACGCTCAATCGTGTTGCTTAATTTTTCAAGCTTAATCAGATTTCAGCTAGATAATTTGCTATATTAGGAACACAATGCACATAAAAGTATTATATCCTAATATTTTTGAAATTATAAATTATAGAACTATTACTTATGTAAAATTAGAAAGTACAAATATAAGAGTTATATAAATTAATGAAAATTAACTTACTTTTTAAGTTAAAATATTTATCAATACCTAAATATTTACATACGTTTATAATATATATTATGTTTTATATTTAGTATTAATTAGTACTAGATTACCTTTACAAATTGAATAACCTTAATATAATAATTTTTTTTGAAATATTACCAAAGATATATTTTAGATTTTGAACGGTGTGAGGAATCTTGTGGTTTTACAATGGTATTTATTTTTATTTTTTTCTTGGTACAAAATTTCGACCAGAAAGAATGCTCTGATTTTTACAAGCCTATTCTGTTTCCGGTTTCAAATTATATTTTGTTAGTTATTTAAAGAGGCCATTTTTTGATTTTCTCACTAGTTTTTAATGCTTAAGAATAATTTCTAAAAAATTGACCAAAAAAACGGCTATTATTTGATTTCGTCAAATCGAGATTTTTCATTTCTTCGTAGATTCGAAAATAATGACATTAAAATCTTGAAATGTCAAATTTACATTGAATATTTAATTTAGTAATATATTTACGTTGATTAAATTTTGTTTAAGTTCACGCATTTACCGCATATCTTATAATTATATATACCTATTACTCAATATAATTTTTTATACTTACTTAGAAAATATAATCAATGGATATAACTTAATAATATAATAAATAAAGTACTCTAAATTTGGATATGTACCTATATCAAAGTGTTAATTAAAACAGTACCTACCCAAAGGCCTTAGTACCTTAAATGCGAATTAGTACCCAAAATACGCTTATCACTTTTGTGTCAACTACCTTCAACCTACCGCATAATTATTATTGATAAATGTTATTCTCGTTTTGTATTAATCTGTTATTCAATCCTCTAGATTTTCATAATATTATATTGGAGTGCAGGTTTTATTATTTGTATTTAAATGATTGGTATTATTTAATATATATATATTAATACAATTTTATTAAAAAATATTTCAATATTAAATATATAATATATTAAATAAATTACTTACTATAAGATGTTACTGTCTTTGAATAATCTATTTAAATTAATCAAATTAATTAACAATTGTAATAAAAAGTAACTATAATAGTCTCACCTAATTTAATAAATATCTAAATATTACTATGTATAGTAAATAAAATTCTAATTCTAATATAATTAGTAAAATTCATCTGTAATTTTAGCATGGAAAAAACAGTGTGAAAAAATTTGACCGAAAAAAAATTAATATTTTGCCATATTAGTAATTTTTAGAACCAATAAAATATTATTTTCATTTACATTAGATTAGTAAAAAAAAAATATATAATCAAAACCAATTTATTTGATCATTATTGCAGAATATTTCTACAAGAGATTTCAGAAAATTAATTCAGTTGTAGTATATTTGTTGGGGAGTGTCAGAACTCGGCCTACCCGACAATACTACTTACAACACTACTATATAAACTATAGATTAGTCTTAGCTCAAAAACGACCCTCAAATATAAAACATTTTGACACTTTTAGTAGTTGATCTAATTTCAGATTTCTATGTGTGCATGACAAGGTACAAAGTTCAAATTAAAACGCACATTTTGCAAGTAATTTTCAAGAATTTAAGTCCAAACCCGAATTTCGCAAGTTATCCCTTTCCCGAGAAACATCAAAAAATTTATAATTGGGCCAACTTCATGTAGCCCATCCACTTATGGAAACTTAATATAAAAATATAAAGTTGAAAGTAATAAGTTCGAAAATGACATTATAATATTCCCCGTAATTTGCAAAAATTTACAAGTCCACTCTCAAAATTTGCAAGAATTCGCAGGTTTACTTTCAAAATTTGCAAGTTACCAAGATCGCCAAAATGTCCATTTAAAGTTCTGATATAATAATAAAATAATAATGCTTAAAGGTATGTATTATTAGTTACGACCAGATCTCTGATCGAACTAGTCTTCAATGGAATACCCGTTCCGGATATTAATATCTAGTATCCTAAATATTTGAATATAATTTTCATGGACATTGTGGCGGTCTTTGTGACTTGTGAATTTCGGTAGTGGACTTGTAAATTTTTGCAAATTACGGGGAATATTATAGTATAATTTTCGAGCTTATAGCGAAACTTGGGAGGGCTAAGTTCAGAACTTTGAATGGTCGTTGTGGCGGCCATGGGGACTTTCAAGAAATTTTCGGAGGAGACTTGCAAATACTTGAAAATTATAAGGAATATTTTGGTATTACTTTCGAGTTTATATCGATAAGTGGGTGAGCTGCATGAAGTTGGTCCATCCACAAGTTTTTCAATAGTTCTCCGGGAAGAAGTTACTTGTAAAGCAAATTTCAGGAGCAGACTTGCAAATTCTTGCAAATTACGAGGAATATTTTGATATCATTTTTGATCTTATAGCCAAACTTGGGCGGGCCAAGTTCAGAAATTTAAATGGTCATTGTGGTGGCCACGGGGACTTGCAAATTTCCAAAGTGAACTTGAAAATTTTTGCAAAATACGATGAATATTTTGGTATTACTTTCGAGTTTATATCAATAAGTGGGTGGGATACATGAAGCTGGCCCATCTACAGATTTTTTGATGTTTCTCAGGAAAGGCGTAACTTGCAAATTTCGGGATTGCACTAGGAAATTCTTACAAATTACTTGTAAAATGTGGGTTTTAGTTTGAACTCTGTGTCACGTCATGTGTGGGCCATATAATCTTTGATAAAAAAAGAAAATTTAGAAAACATTAGTGTAGTTTATATATTATAATATTAACTAACTTATATATGTTTATTAGTAGTATAAATATACTATAAGTGATCTTTTATTTCTACGTAAAATAATAATTTAACTAGAAATACAAAAATCGCTGTCTTATTTATGATAATTTTTATGTTTTATTTTATTTTATTTATATATATCTATTACACACACACACATACACACACATATATATATATATATATATATATATATATACATAAACGCCAAACGTCTTTTAACAATGAGTACGAGACAATTAATATTGAGAATATACGTAACGAAAATTATAACAATATCAAAGTATAATGGTAAATAAAACTACCATAACAAATAAAATTAAGGATAAATATCAATTTTTTTATCATTTAAAGGTCACATAGCTCTAACTAACGGATCATTTATTAAAAAATTTGATCGAGAGGTTGGAACGTAAAATGTTTCATGAGATCTGGTACAGACCTTAGAAACATGTAAAAATATACGCTCAAGGAGCCGGGATGAGTCTACCTTACTATGCAGTAGATTTAACAAAAATAATTGATTCGCCCTAAGCCACCTGTTTTTAAGTGAACTGAGTTTTAAAAATTTCATTACTGGTGTATAATTACGCTGAGGGTGATCGATTTTCAGTAAGAACACTGCAAAGCTGAGGAACCGATTTTGAACTCATTCAGCTAGGTTGTTTTCAATCAGAAGAGAAGGATTTTAAACTATCGAGCCGTAATCTAGGATAGAACGTACAAGGATAGAATAAAGTATTTCTAAACATGGAGCAGAGTTGAAATTAAACATCGTACAAACCCAAAAAGCCGTAAGACCTTACAAAAAATGTGTTCGATATGAGATCTAAAGGATAGAGTAGGTGAATAAATGAATCCTAAATTTTTAATCTCAGAGACATGTTTTAAAAGTGAGTCGTTAAGAGAATAATTGTAATCAATAAGTACTCGGAATCTAGAAAATGACATGACTTTATATTTGTCAGAGTTGAGATTCAGGCCAACAGCGTTGCACCAGATGATAAAATTCATTGACGATTGAAGGGCGTCACAATCACTTTTTGAAGATACTTAAACTTAAAGTTTAAAAAACAAAGTTCAAAAAAACATTGAAAAACATTATTATATATATTATTATTATTATTATTATTATTATTATATATTATTATATAATAATAATTATATATTATTATATTATATATTATATATTATTATATATATTATATTATTATATATTATTATTGTATATTATTATTAATAAACTGACGGCCAACGACCTTGACTGCAAGTGATTCCGGCAAACGAGATCCACGACTAACGGCAACACACACCGTGACACGACGACAACTATGATTTGATAGATTTCATATTCTTCTTCTTTGAGTGCCGTATTCGTTATCGAACATTGGCAATCATGTTAGCTATCTGGTCTCTATTAACGGCTATTCTGAATAGAGAGCTCGTAGATGTATTGAACCACTCCCGGAGGTTGTCCATCCAAGAAATTTGAGGTCTTCCACGGCTCCTTCTTCCAACTATTTAGCCTTGTAGTATTAATTGTAGTAGACTATATTTTTCTGAATGCCGCATAAAATGTCCCAGGTATTGAAGTTTACGCGTTTTTATTGATGTCACTAATTCCAGATTCTTGTTCATTCGTTCTAATACTGTGACATTCGTTATGTGATCACACCAACTAATTTTTAATATTCTGCGGTATATCCACATTTCGAACGTTTGGATTCGGTTGATCGAAACTTTGGATAGAGTCCAAGTCTCTACTCCATAAAAAAATACAGTAAATACATAGCAACGAATCATTCTTATTCGGAGATTCATGCTTAGTTGATGGCTACAGAATATGTTTCTCATTTTCATAAAAGCCGCTCTTGCTTTCTCAATACGACATTTTATTTCGTGCGAATGATCCCAGTTATCTATCAATGATTGTCCAAGATAAGTAATTTTATGAACTCTATCTAAGGAGCATTGTTAAGTCTAAGCACATTTATCGGGCTTTGTTCTTAATCTATTATCATATATTTGGTTTTTCAGGCATTAGACCTAAGTTTTCACTAGCTGTTACTACTCTGTCCAATATCTTTTGCAAGTCTTCGATGCTGCCAGCTATCAGCACGGTGTCATCTGCATATCTCAAGTTGTTTATAATTTTCCCATTTATAACAATGCCCTCCTCTGCCTCTTCTAAGGCCTCTGACATTATTTCTTCTGAATATAGATTGATAAGCAATGGCGAAAGGATACACCCTTATCGAACTCCTCTTCGAATTTTAAAGTCATTAGAAAGTGTGTTATTTATTCTAATATTAGCTAGTTGATGCGAATACAAATTCGTTATGAATTGTAGGTCTTTTCCATCTATACCAATTTTTTATAAAACCTCAAACAGTCTCTCATGTCTCACCTTGTCAAATGCTTTCTCAAAATCGATGAAACATATATAAACCTTTTGGTTGATGTCTCGGCATCGTTGAACCAGTATTTGAATGCTAAATAAAGCCTCCCTAGTTCCAAGCCCATTGCGGAAGCCAAATTGTTCTTGACTCATATATTCTTCCGCTATTTTGTAAATTCTGGCGTGAATAATCTTTAAAAATATTTTTAGTGTGTGGCTCATAAGACTAATTGTTCTATAATCATTACATTTCTTTTCATTTGCCTTTTTGGGTATTGCGACAAATGTGGAATGTAGCCAATCATTTGGTATGTAGCCTGTATCGTAGATAGCATTGAACAACTCTGTTAAGTGTGTAATGCAGTTGGAATTGGTCAAGGTCTTCAGTAATTCTGTTGGTAGTTCATCTGGGCCCTCAGCTTTCCTGTTTTTTGAATTACTTATAGCTTTCCGCACTTCAGCCACCATTATTTACGGTCCGCTGTCATTAAACGTTATTCCGTGATTTTCTGGTCGTACATCGTGGAAAAGTTCTTTTTCTAAGTATTGTTGCCACCTCTCGAATTTATCTTCCAAAGTTGTTATTAAATTCCCATCCACATCTGTTAAGATGCTTTCTGGTGCTTTTGATACTACTCTGGCTGCTTTTTTAATCTTTTTATGTACATTAAAACTATCGCCTATTCTCATATAGTTTTCGATTTATTTGCATTCATTTGCGAAGTACTCTTCTTTTGCTAGCCGTATTTCTCTTTTTATTTGTCTATGGATTTGTTTATATTGTTGATCATTTACATTTTTATGTTTTCTTCTTTCATTCATTAAGTTCAGAATTTTGTCAGTAATTTTTGTGTCAGCAGGAGATTTCCAAGTGTATAACCGTCTTTTGGGGAGTTTAAAACAAGTATTCATTACTGTCAGTTTCTTTTCTATACAAAACTGGATCAGCCTTTCTCCACGGTCATTTCTTACTCCTAACCCAAACTCTCCGACTACACCTGGAATTTTACCTTCACCAATTTTGGCATTAAATCTCCCATGATTATATTAGTGTCTCTATCTTTAGTATATTTAAGTGCTTTAATAAGGTCTTCGTAGAAATCTTCTATTGATTCTTCGTCACTCTCAGCAGTTGGAGCGTAAGCTGCTATGATATTTATCTTATTTGGAATTGCTTCTAATTGCACTATTAATATTCTATCCGATATCGGTATGAATCCGCTTACTGCTCTGTTAATATCCTTATTAAGTATTATTCCGACACCGTCTCTGTGTCTGTTATCATCATCTTCCCCGCTATAATAAACTGTGTGTTCGTTTATTTGGCATTTACCCGACTTAGGCCATCTCATTTCACTTATAGTAAGAATAGAGATGTTAAGTCGAATCATCTCGTTAATTGTATTGTGAATTTTTCCGGCTTCAAACATACTTTTAACATTCCATGTACCCACTCTTATTATATTGCTGGTATTGTAGGGATTTCGCCGAGGAAGCCCTACTTCTATTTCCACTGCCGAATCTGGGGTTCTGACATCCGTAATTAGTAACGTTTTTATCTATATAATTATTTGCTAACATGATTTTAACTAGGGAATTTTATGTAGTGGTTTCCCGTTGCCTTCTACATCGCGATATTACTTCTAAGAAGTAACGTGAATAATCACGCCGAACTATCAATACTTGATTTACGCCGTGATATTCTAGTGAAGTCGTCGCTGCCCAACCACACTCTCTATTTGGTCCACGGGTGTTTATTGGTTATTAACACCTATCCTATATATCTAAAGGACATTCGTGTTGGAGTTGAGATTCTCCTGCCTACTGAAATCGTCCTCCTGGAACTTTCCGCCAGTATTAGCTCGGCACCCCGGGTTCGCTTTATCCGTAGTATAAAATACTCCCCTGGGGTTATTTTATATAATACCTTGACTACAAGTGATTCCGGCAAACGGGACCCACGACTAACGGCAACACACACCGTGACACGACGACAACTATGATTTGATAGATTTCATATACGACGAACAATTATTAAAATAAACAGCAAACAATAAGAGTGCCGCTATGGCAAAAGACGAAAAATGGTTTAATGTTGCCGCGATGGCGAATACGACACGACGACTACGACCGCGTGGAAAAAAACATACGAAAGTACACGAATGTGCATGCACGCGGCCGTTGACCGATAAGCTAAATCGGTCCGTGATTGCACAATTACAATCTTATAATATTGCGTAAACAGGCATATTAATTTAAACGCTTATCAGTGGTAAATTTACCGAAACGAATGAGCTTGTGATTGGGTGGTAAATTAATTGAAAGAGATAACACCTCAGACAATCTGGTTTTGTCAAGAATCCGGTTAGGAATGACATTGGAAGAAGACTCTGGTAGACCATAAATTATGGTGTTAAATGCACATTTGTCTTTTTCCATAGACTTGATTTTTCTATAACTGAAAAATATAATTCGCTGGTGTAATAGAAGCGTTGATGGACTCCATACCATTGACTTTATTTTTCAGAGTAAAAAGTTCATTGTGGAGGAAATTATTCTCAGATTTAAGTACAACTTGATTAGCAAAACTTTTGATGGATTTTTTAAGATTAGAAAATTTGGCTGAAAATGATTACACCAAAGTTTTATTAGGTAACAAAATATCAGTTTGGGAAGACTGTAAATTGGAAATGGCAGCCATCAAGTTTTTGTTAGAAGATCTGGATGATTGAGTTAAAATTGCACCTATGTTCGTTTTTTTAGAACGAGTAAATACACCATGATCATTGGGAGAGTCCGTCTAATTCTTGAAAGAATTAGACATAATGATAAATGTTAATTTTTATGGGAGTAAAATATGCAACTTAAAAATCAGTGATACCACAGAAGGCACAGCAATGCCACAATGTGGTAGAGTAAAGATCTGGTCTGGCTACTGCAATTGACTGCTGCGACTGCTGCTGCACCTACTCCTTCCGTGTGTTTTTATACAATTGGTCAAACTGATGCGCCTGTCACACGTGTCACATGAAATTGACCGCATGAACTGCTTTGGGACCATTACCTCTACAGTGACTGCAGCGCCATTTTCATGTATAAATATTAAAAATTAATTTTTCACAGGATGATGACGAAAAACTATGCGAGCTGGTGTCATGCCATTCATCGCTATATAACTATAGTTATTAATTTTAAAGAATAAATAATTTACCTTAAAATTACAGCCAGTTTTTCTTTTGGTAATATAGGATGTTTAACAAAATTTGTAGAAACTGTTTCGATTTCTTTACAAATGGCAGATAACACAAAGTAAAATTGCCCTTTAATAAGTCTAAAATAATTTTGAAATTTTGTTTCATTATCTATCAGATGTCTCGATATTAAATTTTTAAACGCATCTTCTGTGCGTTTATTTGTAAAAATATGGTGACGTATCTTACGCGTTTTTACTTTCATCAACAAATTTATCATTTCTTCTTCACGTTCTTCCTCATCGATAACATGACTTATAATTATATTTAGCGTAGCGTCATTCTCACACCAAGTATATCATCAACAAAACCAAAGCTGCCGGTCACCTACTCTTCCCCATGATTAATAACAAAAGTCCTCTTTCCATCCGAATTAAGCTTAAAATCTTCAAATCCTACATGCACTTCGTCTTAACTTGCGCCTGCTCCGCTTGGGTCTCTAATATCTCAAACTCCAACCTGTCCCATATCGAACTGTGCAAAACAATACCTTCCGCAAAATTACAAATCTTCTCCTTTACGTTAGTAATCACACCATTAAGAAATCCCATTCATCTTCGAATATATCAACTCCACCTCCTTCAAACTCAAAAATGCCATAACCTCATCCTCCTTTCCCCACATTTTCACCATACCAACCCACCCTGGGCTCCACGACGGTTACAAAAGAAACCGTTCATTAAACTTTTAAATCCCTTCACACCTCCACCTCACAACTCCTGCAACATTCAACCCTGTGGTAGAATCAAATATTTGAGACAGAGTACTTCCCCCTCCCCGCCCCCCCCCCCACACAAAGTAATGCACAGCATGTCATCCATGATCGATGTTTGGCGGAACACTAAATTTTGATATGACTGCAACAAACAGACCACCCATACTGCATGCGACCGTCGCAGCAGTGACTGCAGCAGTCGATTGCAGTAGCCCGACCAGACCTTAAGATTTATATATTAAATACTGCACACGTTTTGTATGCGTTTTGCAGCGTCAGCGCCCGATTGCTGCAATCTGGGTACCTTAGATTTGCGAAAAACGAACGGTTATAAAAGAATCCAATATATATTATATATATAAAATAGTCGGTAATGGAAATATAAGCGATGTGACGTCACAATGTGGTAATAATTAGCTCATATCTTATATCTTGGGACCAAACACGTAATAACCTAATATGTTGATTTGAAGGAAGCGCAACCGCTGCACAGTCCGCATAGGCTGGTACTTCTCTGAAAGAAAGACTGAGATATTTGACGCTCAAATCCTGATTTATCCTCATGTAGGGGAGCGATAAAGACACTTTACGTGTTTCAGCCACGGGCGTGGAGTGGGGGTGATGACGGACCTGAACTAGACTGGGTTGTGGACGTTACAGGGGACGTTGAACAGTTTGAGTGACAAAATATATAGGACTCACAGACTGGAAATGGCCGCCGTTTGTTTACTATTTGTAAATGGCAACAGTGGTGTACTCAACGACGATGTCAAAACGACCGACGAACCACGAGGTTTCGGGCGGCCGTGTATTTTTATGGGAAGAAAACTATAAAATCAGAATAACTTGTAAAGGGAGGGTTTGTGGCCGGAACACCTCAATAACGACACCGGTCTGAACGCACACCTTCTATACAGCCTTTAAGCCAAAAAAACGTAAAAAACAGTCGACAAAAACTGCGAGAAAACTTTGGAAAATCGTGGAGCTATGCACAAAAACTAATGTATATAACTATTTTGAAATGATAATACGGAGTGTGTAAAAATTGTTAATCATGTCAATAAAATTTTAGAAAAAATTAATGTTTCATAATATACGGAATGTTAATATATTATATAATGTATATTGTATATTGGAATGTTAATTTAGCATTGTTCGTAGGTCGTACATCCTGTAGAAATACACATTATTACCTATCGATGGACATTAAATATAGATTTTGAGTTACATGATTACATCGATAATAATGTGATAGCTGACTTGCGTTTTATTACTGGGGCGCAAATTAGTAATTGAATTTACTACCTCCTCAATTTATTTTTTTTTCGGGATGGAAGTAGTGTGTAGCCACTTATTTAAAAATAATTAAACGCAATAGTAATCTCGTTACTTATTAATTTAAGTAACTTAAGTGTAACTAAATTACTGTTTAAAACTAATTTTAATGAAATATTGATATATTTTAGATACTAGAAAACTGATTATAATATTATCATTTATATAACACTAGCAAGAAAAACACATATATTTTAGAATACACAATCCATAATGTGGATATTATCCTGTTTAAGAATATATTCAACTCTAATCGTCGGAAACTGCAATTTAATAAAAACTATGTAATTCAAATAACAAGGATTATGGTATTGTAAAATTGCATGGATCACGATCACTATCAAAGGAATTGAAAGAAATATTATACATTACATTGCTACGTCCTGTAATTATTTATAGCGTTAATATATGACTAGTAAAAAATAATTTAGTACTTAATATAACTTGTTTAAAATAATTTTAGGTAACCTGAATTTAATTTAAATAATTTTATTCAATGTAATGTTTAACGTAATTTAATTACTTTTTAAAAGTAATTTACCCAGCACTATAAATATATATATAATGTGTTATGTAGTAACTTAACTTCAGTTACAAAATACTGTTACGCTTTAGTAATTGCGTTCTTATTATATCAAGGAACGCAAATGTAATTTAATTACTATTTAAAAGTAATTTGCATAAATTTAGTGCTATCTATGAATTTTATCATTTATATATTATAATTAATACAAATATAAATATCGTATTTGATAACTAGATGATAAGAGTTTTAGATATTCTTGATTTCTTGATGATTTTCAAATGTATTATAAATGCTAATATTTTATGAAAAAAGTAACTAAAAAGTAATTGAATTATTTTATTTAGTGTAAATTGTGATGAATTTAACCAACACTGCATATATATATATATATATATATATATATATATAACAATATAGATTATTATACATACTCTTCCTAAACAGTGTGTGTATAAAATAACTGGCATCCGAAAGACCTAAAAGTAAACAATATATTATGCCTATCTCTTGTAAATAAAAATCTTAATTTAGATTATAATTATAACTTATAATATAATCTGATATATTTGGTGGAAGAGAAGGAAGTGGAGGAGAAGAAGAAAATTATTGTGTAATTGTAGTGCTAACACATTCAACTTTATTTAACTATAAATATAAATTATAAAATATTAATGTTGGTTTCAAATACAAACCACTAATAATATAATGAAAATTAATTTACATTATTCCATAGCATAATTCAAAAAAAATATATATTTTACAAAAATACTTTATTCTTGAAAAAAAAAAAACTAAAATAGCGTATTTCAAAGTTTAATATAATAATATAATAAGATATATAATATAATAGTAATATTATTTCTGTATGAGCATGACATACAAAACAATCAATCAATATTCGTTCTTATTTATTTGGCCAATAATAATAATAATTATAGTCTTTCTATGAAAACTAACAACCTAAATTACCAAACAATTTCATTCCTTATAATTATAATTAATATAAGTAGGTACTTACGACCTATAAATAAGCGTTCCATTGCATCTACGTATAATTTATATATTAAAATGTATAATTTGTTAAACTTGACTTTAAAAAAATGTACATAACATATTATGCAATGTTTTAAAATATAAAATTATGTGATTCAACCACAAGGTTTATTGATTAAATAATACCAAAAAATATTTTACATATTTCATCACAATTTGATTCATTAAAATTGATAAGTTATGCGCATCCCGAAGAACCCATTATATTATGTTGTTTTTCTTTAAAATAGTGGAAGTTGATGACATTGGTGATGAAATCTGTTATTGGAAAAGATTTAGGATACATTTTTACTACAGTTATTTTTCATGTGTTACTGAGTTCCGATATACTGAAGATATTGGAATTTTATTCTATTTTACTGTTTTGATCATTATTGAAAATAATATTTATTGTTTCCAAAGGACGGCCAATTGTTTTTGAAATTGTGATGAACAATAGATATATATAAAATGTAATAACGTTCAAAATAATATAAATATAAACAACAAATATGTCGACAAACGAGTTTAACGGAGTTTTGCCGATTGGCGTTGGTTGTTTTGAAAACTCTGAATTCACAGAAATTTTATAATTATTCCCATTTTATTTCATTTTTTATTATGTTCATATTACTTACCCTTTTTGTTTTTTTTTTAATAATATAATGGGAATTATAAGGTCGTAACGTTACGGTTACTGATGCTATACTGGTATGATACGGGTCGCCAACCTATGACCCGTGGAACACCGTACTGGTGAAGGAGGTCATAGGATTTTTTTTTTAAATAGGTGTTGATATACGTAAAGAAACAAATATTTTTTTTTCTATATAAAGAAAATATTTTCATTTTATTTTATTAAAGAAAGTCGGTCGCCGAGAAAGCTTGTGTCATAAAACTCGGACAAAATAATTATAATAATAATAATAATAATAATTATGATAAGTATAATAAGTATAGTAGCCTGAATCCTGCATATATTCAGAAAGGAACCTCATTAGAGGGGCCGTCGATCCATTGGAGTCGATCGGACAATTACACATAATAACTCATTAGACAACAAATAGTAATGATACTACCGGCCCATAGGTATATTAAAAGACAAAAATATAAAAAAATATTACCCGATATGTAGGCCGTGCACTGCAGGAGAGACTTTCGGCCACTACTCCATCGCAGCGAACATTCTTTGTAGAAAATTTGACTACGGCTTTTAATACTGAGATGTCACCTCGAGCCGGTGAAGAAATAGCCGGAAGAAGAGAAAAACGCGGCGCCCCCGATCGCATAATCGCGGGAAGCCATTAAATTTTGCAATTCAGAGAGGGGAGATTCTTGGTCAGCATTTACAAATATAAATATGCGCTTGTACATATTACAACAATTTACAATTAAATATTGTCGTCGAGTTCGCACGGTTACTGGTGAGTGGTGGTGGAAATGCGTTACGTTACAAGGTAGTATTCCATCGAGTGATAACAGTGTTGTATGTGACTTTTATTTCATCATGATGTATATATACGTCAATGACATATTGTAAAATGTTCATGTATAAATAAATATCATTATGACAACGATGTTATAAATCTATAACTATCAATATGGTAATGATTATATAGTATGTATAATAAGTATTATATTATACTTAATATTTCTCATAACTATAAATTAAAATAGATTAACAAGATTCAGGGATTCTAAAAAGCTACTTATGTGTTTATCAGGACATTTATTCATGGTAAAAGTGGGCATGGTAAATTGATCATTAAATTTTAAATGTTTTTAGGTTATTTTAGAATCTTTATAAATGTTGACAATTTTTTGGTATTTTCTCCAGTTCTTGATTTCTAAAATGTCAAAATTGTACTTTCAATACGAAACCTATACTCTATTCCATATTAGTTTGGAAAAACTTACGCACGCATTTTATGCCGCCCGAATGGCTGGAGCGCTGTCATAGGCTACAGTTATCGGTATCTGTCGTTACTCGTTGCGGTCGGGTGGTCGCCAGTGCGCGCCGCCATGTAAACAGACGGTTATAATAATAATAATAATAATAATAAATAATAATAATAATAATAATAATAATAATAATAATAATAATAAAGGCCGGGACACACTATTCCTAGGCCACGTGGTAACTCGCATTACATGCCACGCCGTGGGAATACGTGTGATACTGGTACTGTGCACATTGATACAACGCATGGCATAACACGCACAATAAAATAAGTGAACTTTATATCTACGGTCTTGGCAAGTAGGTACGTTCAGCACATCAGTACCGTTTGGCATTTCAAATCGAGTAAATTCGTACACGTGAATATTTATTTAATAATTTTGAATTATTCCACAAGTTCTTCTGAAAGTGATTGGGAAGAAGAATTGGAAGGAATGGCTGTGGCAATATGTGCAAATGAGTCCAATAGTAACCGCCGATTTTGCCTTCACCCTATTAATAAAGAAAATTATGAAAAAGGAGTATTTAGAAACTTATTTCCACAATTGATAAATAACCCAGAAAAGTTTCGTCAATACTGTCGAATGTCGTATGATGAATTTACTATTTTACATAATTTGATAGAGAATGATATTAATGACGTGTTCGATTAAATTTTCTTCGTTGTACGTAGACATCGTTAAAAATAATAATAATAATAATTTTCCAACAATAACATGCTCCGAAAATATTCCGATAGTAAATGACGTAATTTATTGTCACACGTCACACGTTTTTCAAAATATTTTAAAACGCGTGGCATGGCGTGTAAATGGGGGTCGCGACGTTGCATGTTATTATTATCATGACAAAATAAACAGGTGTGACAGCAACTTCCGTGTTTTGGTTCAACTCGCGCAATCATGGCGGACGCTTTTCTCCGCTTATCGTCATCTCAGTATCTACGATTATCATGATTTTTGTTATCTTATTTTATTGCCGCCTTTTTTGTTTTTTTGAAAACAAATATTTAATTTACTTTTAAGCGTATTTTATAATTTGTTAATCAATTTTTAATTCGAATGAATATGCCAATCTATGTGTTTAGAGGTTGTTTAAGTGGAAATAGACGTAAAGGTAATAATTATATTATAGTTAGAAAACTAAAAATAATAATTAATGTACTGTAAAAATATAGATTTAAGAATTAAACTTTATACTAGCCCTAAATTACATAAATAAAAGATTATTGAAGAAAATGTACATAATAATACTCGACGCATAACGAACACAATGTAATTATCACACATACTATCTTAAATCATGCACCGGTCTACCGAGAAATGAACATTGATAACATTTGGAGAAAAGCAATATGGCGGTACTTGCGTATCACAAAGTTGCCAGCATACCTGTTTATTTTGTCATGGTATACATACAAAGAGGATATATATATAAATGCTTATAGGTTAGAATCTATAACGGCGCGCGTACAACGATTTATACGCCTCGACGTATATAGTCAATAATAACCCCTTCGACAGGGCCGATTATGTACCGATCGCACGTCCACCCCTAAAACGATTCGACCCCGTCGCCGCGCGCGCCGTATATCATACCTATAATAATATTATGATATCATATACCCGCCCCATCGACATTTCGGCATAATTTTCCCCGTTTTATGTACGTGTTTCGTTGCAACACACTTTGCGATAACACGCTGTAACCAAGACAAGTCGAACATAATGCGTATAATGTGTACTGTGTAGGTAAAATATGTTGTATACATATTATTTACACACATACCTATATAGGAGCGTTAGGTATAAACTATTAATATGGTCGTTTCGGGTCATATTATATACATTATATATATATATATATATATATATATACTTATAACTTATAATATACAATATAGGTACATTTTTATTTTTATGATGAGAATGGCAATTTTAAAGTTGTGGATACATTTTAAACGTTATATCGTCAAGAGATAAAATGACGCGATGCAATATAATAAATAGCAGTCAAAAACATCCCTATATAGTAGCTGTGAATCGAGTATAAAAGGACACCACACTACTGACAATTTTCCGAGGAAAAACTTGCGTTAGCATTTTTCATTTTTATCAACTTTCAAACATGTTGGAAATATGAAACAAATAAAAAAAAATATGACCAACAACATTATCTACAGAGCCGATTTTCGAGATGTACATTTTTACACGTTTTTCAGCCGTTAAAATATCGAATTTTTATTTATTTATTTATTTTTCATAAAATTTAATAAAATTTGCCCATACAATACCCCTTAAAAATTAACGGTGTGTGGCGTTCTCTTAATGCAAAGTACGTACGTCGTACGTATGTACGTAAGTAGGTATAGTGTACAAAATATATATATTTTTTTAAATGTCGAACTGTGTCGAACTTTTGAACACACACGATATGCCGGTAAATTGTAAACATAAATCTAGAAATTTGTCATCCACACGTGTCGGCGTCCATCAAATTACAGTTAAAAACACTTTATAAAACATGGGTAAGAGGCGTAGTCAAGATTTCTGTGAGGATGAAACTCGAAACAAAGGAAGAAATTTTTTTAAATTAAAATGATCGAAAGTTATATATAAAAAAAAGTTCTGTACTATAAACGAGTAAAATGTATAGAAAAAATGTCCGGAAATTGTAATAAATTATCCCCTGAAATTACTTCAAAAAGTAAAAAAGAACAAAAAAAAAAATAAAAGTTACAATTTTTAAACTGTTCGAATCGAATTTCGTACCTAACTACCTACTCGGGGAATGCATGTTTTATAAAGCAAGAAAAAAAAAAAATGAATTTTGCATTCAAATATGCCGTAGGTACACTAGATTTCAGAGAAATGAAAAACTTCGGAGGTAAAAACATTTTAAATACGATGGATAGAAGATCATGGCTCATATACCCACCCCCAGCTAATTGTATATACGAAACTGACACAGCATAACATTATTATTTTCAAAGAAAAACGACGCTGACAAAGATCGGATTAAATAATATTATAATATACGTACGTGAGGTAAACACAGCTGTTTGTTAAGGTAATTTTGCGAGTCGTCAGATTTTCGTGTTATACATACTATATGCGATTATACCAACATCGAGATGTACCTTTTAGATTATATTTTCGAAACAGGCGGTGCACCTCCAGCTAAAAAGCGCGTTAAACGCCTCGTTATAATATATGGATCGCGGTCTACATAGTAGTGTACACATAATACAATGTAAGTACTTACTGGATTTTTTTTTTTTTTTTTTTTTTTTTTTTTTATCTGTACATGTGTATCTTGCTAATTTTAATTTAGCCACGCATGACAATGAAAAATGCAAATCAAGCGAACAAGCTATATACTACGGATAGTATTTTATATAGGCATATTAGATATTGCTGCAGCGGACGCTGGCAACGAGACGATAATACGTATAATAATATGACCGACAACAAATACGACACGAAGTTTAACTGGAACCCAAACGATTATTATTTATCTGTTACTGTTTAACGTCTGACATTAGTTATGTGTATGTGCGATTGAGTATGACAAGAAAAAAAAAAAACCGACTATTCCAGCGTAGGTACAAAATAGGAAAAAATATTTTTGTTTATTCTAGAAAGATTAAAAAATATTATAGTACGTACTGCACTATAGTCAGTATAGGTCATATTATGTATAGGTAGGTAGAATACGCCGCGTGTGTGTATGTAATATATATATATATGTTTTAATAAAACCGGCAGTTCGTAAAAATACAGCGGCCGAACACGAGGTCCTTAGCTTAAAAAACATAAATATTTGATTTTTTGAAAATAGTATACGCATAAATGGAGCTGGCAAACAACACACCATGATTATAAATTTAATTGTGTGTGATATTGTGTTCGAACAAAAGGGATATAAAAATAAAATATAGTACCCGGACACGGAATGGAAAATTAAAAAACAAAACATTTTTATAAGACTATAGTTTTGATAATATCTACTGTTTATTTATTTTTTTTTATCGATACATATAATTAGTAATATACAGTGTTACATGCACTCGTAATAATAAATACATAATCTATTCGGAACGCATGTAGAAAACAACATAATGTTTCCCTTCTTATACAACGAGCGAAATAATCAATGAAAAATAATTCAACAGTTGTATCGTTTTTACGACGGGCGAGTATTGTTTTTTTTTTTTTTTTTTTTTTACTATACGTCGGAACGAATACTGTTTATTTTTAAGATAGTTCAACCGGAACTTAATATTTTATCACAAACGCTGTACAAAACCCAACGACGAGGATATGCTAATATATAATGTGTACTGAATCGTCGTAAATATCACTCTTGAACCAATGCAATTAGGAAGTTAAACATTTATTTTTATTTTTTTTTATTGTCCATTGTTCGACTTAATTTTAATAAACATAATGGTACTTTCAAATAGATTTACAACTTTACTAATTTATTAAAGAAGAGCTCTTCGGTTAATCAACGTACAAACAAATATGGTATACTACTACACTGTATACTACTGTATAGGGTGTGTGATGCTTTGTAACTTATTGTTCCTATATTAAAAATATATTTTTACATGATTTATGAGTTGACACTACCAATTGTACCTATTATATTATTGTTTCGATAATGAAAAAAGTGCCCAGTATTGTTGGCAACAAGAATAATATATTTTTCGAATTTTTTTTAAATATTTAATGAATATTATTTTATTCATTATGAGTTATAACATATAAACTCATAATATTATATATGATTATTATGATTATTGTTTGAATGCAAGAAATATCTACAGAAGTGTCTAAAGTTGTAACTTATAAAAAAAAAAAAAAAAAAAATGTGAAATGATAGATAGGTATAGGTACTGGTTAGTATGAATGGTATTTTTCTGACAAATTTTCAATGAAAGCATTTTGAACACTTGGGAAAACGAAATAAAAAAGTTATCTGAATACAGATGATGGAAGTTCATCCATCATCCCATCGATCCTCGGACTGGATAATGTATTATTATTTTTAATTTGACAGTAAAGATGAATCTTTGTATTTGCAGGACGATTCTTAGCAAAGTTCGGTAAGTATAATATTATTTAAAAAAAAAAACACATTACGATGGTAACTTTATTTGTTATTTTATTATTTCCCTATTATTTCCTCTAATATTTATAAAATATTTAAAAAAAAAAATTTTTTACGCTTAAGAGTGTCGATAAAATCGAAAAACGACCTCTTCAAAGTACCAATTAGAACTTTTTATTAAGAATTTTCTATTAAGAAAGCGCTGTTTTTCAAAACTCCTTTTCAATTCCTTCTGGTCAAAAGTAGCTCATAAGAATAAAAATCATTGTAAAATGATTAAAACCATCTCCACTCAGATTTTAAAATTCTAAAGTACAATACAACGTGATATATATTATAAAGAACTAACAACGAATGATTCGATTATATAAAGTAGTTTCTCTGTTAAGCAAAAACAATACATAAAATCAATATTCGATCACTGATTTAAATCTTCATATAGAAACAAAAAAATATGCCCTAACAATTTTTCAATGGCGAGATTATTATAGAGAGAAAAGAAATATCAATTTAAAATATAAAATAAAACAATGACCTTTTCAAAATAAAACCCAAAATCAATTTTCTATCAAAAAGCTATTTACTCAAAAACTCTTGTTAGACTACTTCCATTAAAAAAAAAAAAAATTATAGAGACATACAAAAAACACATAATCTTAAAACTACAATACATTCCTCGCTTCGTTCAGAATCTAAAATAAATGAGATATATTTTCATATGTTTTTTTTTTTTTAAGATTTATAGTTATTAAAAAAAATTATTTTTAACAACACATAAAACGTATTTAAATGCATATATTGAAAAACGGCTACGTAGGGCTCCCGATAATATTGTACTTACCTACTTTAATAAACATTTGTAATTGATGAATTTTCATTATTCTAAAAAATGTCCTATACAGAACCCCTTAAAATAGTCATTCTGACGTTTAAATAGTGAAAATTGATCAAACACATAAAATGCATGTACATATAATATTATATATTTAAAAAATTACTACACACGTAATAGGAAGAATAAAAAAATATCTAATAACCCGTGGTCCTATAAACTTCTAAGTAAAAAAAAATTAATTTTAATTTTAAGTTGGGCTCAATAATATTCGTTAGAAATGTAAGAAACCTAGTGCAAGATAAGAAAAATGCTTAGTATACGATTCAGAAAAATAAAAACCGTAATATTATGTTTTGGAATTAAAATGCGCATAATACTCGAGAGAATTGCGATAAAAAAAAAAATATATGTAGAGATGTGTTCCTTTATACTTATGAAAATAATAAATATGTACATGTACTCATTTTAAGTATATAAGTATAATGTATATAGACATACTATATAGGTACGAAGCAGAACAACATTATTTTATGAAGATAATAAATAAATACGGATACATTACACGGCATATACATAAAATGTCTATTTATTTTCTCTAAAAGAAAAGTTTGCGAAGCTTGATCCCATTTTATAATAAACGAGTAATATAAATAAACCGTTGTCTCGAGATAAGACGATAGGTCGAAGACAATTTATTTCTTCACTAAAATACAATGTTGTGTAACAAATACATATTACTACCAGTAGCACTCGGAGAGTGCGGTGTTTTCGCTATACTCCAACACTTAAAAGGTTCGTAATAATTTTGTACGGTGCAAAATTAAGAGGAAAACGGCGTTTAACTTAATTATTGTTTTACACATTTCACTCATTGACAAGACGAGAAATTTTTTTCTAATTCTCTGGGGGTAAAAACGCAAATCGAGAGTTAACGGTTTCCAGTACAATATAATATATACTATACATAGTAATGGATGGTCGTTTGTGTTTTTGAAACACTGATCAAAAAAATTATAATAGTAATAATGGTTTTTTTTTTTTTAACCGTTTTAAGTTTAATCTATAAGAAAACATAAAAAAGTGACGAATGATGTTTCCAATTAATTTTTAGTTTGAATCGTCGAAAACATATGTTTACGTAAGTACATACGTTACCCCTTGTTTAAAATATACGATTTGAAATGGAATTCTAAACGGATTCCATTGAGAAATGTGGAATTTTTTACTAATATCACCGTCGTCACGTCTATTTCGAAGAGGACAGCGGTCGAATATAATAATTGAAATTATTATGATAAAATACACGGCTTTCTTCCGTTTCAAGTGTACGGATACCTAATGTACGTACATATACCTACTTATGTATATAATATATACAATATTTTTAATTGAATTATGCATTTTAGTCTGTATAATATATGTTGTTTGAATATTTAATACAATTAATAATTATAATATATACGGAGCATCGTACAACTATCGTATAATAGGTACAAGTACATAATAATCTAATTTATATTTTAATTATTTTGTTACTTAAGGATCTTAGTTTAACGCCTCCTCGTTAAAAGTCCACCTATATACTGAAGGGATGGATATTTCTATGGATAAGTCATTTTAAATAACGGAAAAATAATAAATCGTTTCATGTATTAGATTATAAACGCATTAATGAACAAAAAAAAGTACGTTGGCGTATATACGTGCATGTTGTTAAAACCCCAACTTGTAATTTAAGTTTTACGGATAAAAACCGCCGAATTACAAATTACGTATCCAAATGGCGAAATACGCGCGCACGCACTGTTTATATTCTAATGAATAATGATTATACCTACAAATAAGTATATTATACAAAATCACAAAATCGATTTAGATGATTTAATTGCTGATGAACTCATAATGAAAGTTTAAAATGATTAAATCCATTAACGAGTAACCCGTTAAAATCTCTTCTCGTATACCTAACAAGCAAAATGTTAATGGGTGAATTAATCGAATTTTGAGGATATGTCGTAATAAATTAATGTTAAAATAAAATAAGTAGATTAAACGTCGACGTATTAAGAGAATACTATACATATCCGCTTTTTAAGGGGTCTTGTATAGGTAAATTTGATGAAATTTCAAGAAAAATGAAAATCCAACAGTTTAAAAATATTTTAATACATTTTTTAATTGTTGTGTAATCACAATATTTGTTTAAAAAAAAAAAAAAAAATATTAAGTGAACATAAAATACCAGGGCTCAGTCAAAATAAAATCACCAAATTTGGTTACTACATAAAAGATGACTTAATATCTATGACGTAATATGTCTTTGCATAACTTGTCTTTATTTTGTATTATAAATGTCTAAAAATACATAATACCATACGAATTTGACAGTTAATTATTGAATTTAAAATGACTATAACAAGTAAAAATATTACATCACAGATTTAGTTCTCCTTTATGTGGTATACAAATTTTCGACCAGAAGGAACGCTCCGAACTTTGCATGCTTACCCTGTTTCCGATAGCGAATCGCATTTAGTCGGAACTTCAAATAAATAATTTTCCCGATAAATTTTTAATGCGTATGGAAAATCTACCGCATAAATAAATGACGGAAAAACGGCAAACATACGATATCGTAAAATCGAGATTTTTCATTTCTTCGTCATTTCGAAAATAATAATTTTGGTAATAGGTAATTTGGCTCTAAATTTATTTGTTTTGAAATTATTCGCAATCTAAATGTATACGACGTGTTTTTATAGTACCAAAAATCACCTGTGTTTACGTCCGATTAAAATGTATACTAAATACGTATACAATAACTATACTTGCAAATTATATAGGTATACTGACAGGAATATACGGATAATATTTTTATAACGATTTGCATATACCAGAACGTACTTTTGCATGGTGTCCCGTCAATAGATAGCGGGCGCATGCGACAATTGATAGTACGACAATTGGTAGTGAAAAATTAAAAAATTATAATAATTAGGGCTGGGAACTTAATGCTCTATATACGCTTATATACATAAAACAATAAATAGTAAAGCCCAGAGTTAATATTGATAGGTTATTTTAATGAATTTGATGTGCCTACAAATCATTAAATATTATATCAACTAAGTATTTGAAATTTACGAATTTGGAAATTATATTATTATCATTTATCATCAAATATGCTCAAAAAAATTGTAAAATTAAAAAATATGCACTATAAATTTTTATAATAAATATTATAAACAATAATAACATAATTGGGTTTTTATTTTTATTTTTTTTTTATGACACTACCAATAATTGTCGCAAGCGGTCAATTGTCCACTTTTTATTGTCGTATATCCCTTTTACATAGGTAAATTAATAAACAACACAACTTTTATAACTACCTAATTGAATCGGCCGTATCGTTGATTGCGGGGACTGTCCTACATAATATATTATTAAGTATACTATTCTATACCGAGTACGTAATTTTCTGCGGCCTGTGGGGCTGCATTTGAAAAAATAATAATTAAATAACATTCACAAAAATCCGTAATTTCCAATTATTGTTGGTCCGAAAATCAGCCATATTATTACTACTATTAACTTTTTTCCATTTTTTTTTTTTTTTACAAATGACAAATCGTCCTTTGGATTTGTCAATTCTACCGTTATGCATTATTTTAATACCTATCAGCTACCTATATTGAGTTCATATAATGTGGCGAGGGATGTTATAATTTTATTAATATGAATAGGAAATAGATGGTACACTGTCCATTTTTAAGAAATTTTTTGAAAATGAAAACTTTAGAATTTAAAAATACGTTTTAAAAGTAATCTAAAAATAGTACCATATCCGTACCACTTTTTATTATTATGTAATCACAATATTTGTTTAAAAACATGTTTAAGAAAAACAAACAAAAGGCATATTAAAATGGTTTTAGAGGTAATACACCCAATATTTTGGAGACAACCTCATCGGTGTTTTTAATTATATAGATTAATTGTACAAAAAACCTTATTTTTTTACTATTTTAGTAATGAATATTTTGCGAAATACCAATGAGATCGTCTCCGAAATATTATTCTTTATACCTATACTTTATAATAGGTCTCTTAACTCTATAAAATAACTTTAAGAGGTAATTTCGTGTATTTTTCTTGGACATATTTTTTAATACTGTACAAACACTTTAAACACTAATAACAGTCCATTATATACTATAATTAGTATAGATTTGATGACCATACTAAAAAAATCGAATTCATTTTAAAGAATATCTACAGGTATCGTTTAAAGATTTATAACATTTTTAATTGTTCTTTTCTAATTAATAGTAAGAAAAAAAATAGGTAGGTACATTTATTAAAAAAAAACCTTACCTAAATATATCTTACTATCTGATCTCTAATTTATCATTACATATAATAATAAAAAAAGTTTAACCGAGTAGGTGGAAAAGTCATAATATCGCATGCAAGGATTATTTTAGTATTTTACATTTAGTTAATTACCGGTAGTGAGGGTATATTATATAAAAGTTTAGAATATGAACAATACAAAATGAAAATTTCGCTCGGCATTGTGCCAGTCACAATTATATATATATAAACCCATAATTACATAATTTCCCATATTATTCATTCATTCATTTACACTTAAGAGGACATTATACTACCACTAAAAAATAAGGCGAATAATGTTCATGGTCAAACAATAAAATTGTTTACTAAATTATTAGAGACGAATAATTTTTGCGTTGTTGAAAGGATGAAAACTCGGTTTCTTGTCGGGTTTTTTTCAAATTATTTAATTTTAATGGCAAAATCAAAAATTCAAATACAAATTGTAACTGCTGATTTTCCACGACATAATAGTAGTAGCGACGAATTTACCTTGTATTTCTTACAAAATGTGTTATTTTCAGGCTTTTCGTACACAATATAATGTCAATCATAATATATGTAACGATTTGGCGACAACCACCCTTAATATGTATATGAGTATATATGATTATATCCAAATGAGTATTTCATAGATATTATAATATGATAATATTTAATAATATGAACACTAAATACAGTTTGTCATAAATACATAATAATTGTTATAAATCATCTTTAGACCAATTATAACTACAATAAATTTAATAGCAATCGCAGGATCCGGCCAATTCCCAGGTCTTCAATTCGGCATCAATGATGCGGTTATAGACTTATATACCAATTAGGTATAACCATTATAACCGTAGTTCAAAGAAAATGTACGATAAAAATCGTGTTAATATTCTCAACACTTAATAATTATAATACATACCTATTGGCTATTGTTAAATGTTAAACATAGTAATATAATATCTAAATACAAAATGTCCAATACTACTTGATGATTGACAGGACTTGGAAAATGTCGAATTTGTTTAAATTGTACGATTTTTGTCGGCAATATAATATACACCACTAGTATAGAACATTGGGTGAAAAATACTTGAGAATCGTCACCACTGTCGTCTGAACTCTAAAGTGACCACTACTCGAGTGTTTTCACGGATACTATGATAAAATATTGAATTATTGTTCCTATGTGAAAATATTGGCCCCCCAACCCAATCTGCCATGCTCTGTGTAACGATAAAACGTCGATCGCCAATCGAATTTTCAAAATCAAAATTTATAGTCGGTCGCACGGCTTATAATCGAATAATCTGACAGCAAACACACACTGCGGGATCCTACCGTCATTAATAGTGTTATTGTGCGAGTTTACCACGAGGGGATATATCGACAGCGTGTTTTTATTTTTAACGAAATATTACAGCAAACACCCTTTTGTACAACTCTCTGGTGTACGTCCTGCAATTGCCACTTGTCCTTTTATGGACAAACTTACCCGTTCTCTTCCAGAAAAACATACGGATACTACATGGTATATACGGTCGTATCGTATCGGTTGATACATTTAAAATTCGGTTTTTTTTCAAAAAATTTACAAACACCGATATGATTATATAAATATATTCTTATATAGGTACAATATTATAGTATGTATATTAGTGGGTTCGTAAGGTGAAAACGTGACAATTGAAGCGTAAAAGTCGCATCGTTGTACGCGTATATACGCCGCATTCAGCCGCGCAGGAAATTGTCCATGTCAAATGCCGAAATAACGATAATAACGGATGATTGGGGAGTTATAGTGAGATTGTGCGAAATATATATATATATAAATTTGTAAACGATTGCCGGTGGTTTAAAAATAAAAATAAATAAATAAAAAGCTAGACCTTTTTTTTTTTTTTTTGCCCCAGGCGACCGTAGAAAGAATATAGCACCTATACACATAACGGTGTATAGGTATAATATACCGTTCAACGAGCGACACGGCAAGACATATGAATCGTTTATGCGGCCAAACGATCCGGTTGTGTTTTTTCACCGCCCGTTATGCAGAACGGAAAACGATTTTTCAAAATGACAAAAAAATTACCCGGGCCATTTTTCACAGCTGTAGTGTAATATGTATATTGTAATATGGATAGGTACCTATTTCGTTTTATTTACAGTGTGACACTGTGACAGTGATCAAAACGCGGTTTAAAACGCGATAAATTGCTTTTCAATCAATTTGTATATAGAGCCAACAATTACCTACACGTATTATTTTTACGTGATCATTTTTTGCACAGTTTCGCGTACTGCAAAGTAGTATTAGGTACATATACTATACATATATAGATAATGGATACAATAAATTTCGGGTGTACACTGCACATACAGGACGGTGTGGAAAGTATCCTTGAAAAATACATTTGTACATTATACATAACATTTTAAGAGTATAGGTACATAAAACGCTGAAACGGCAATATTATATATTAGTATATATTATATAATAGTTTTGGAAAAAGCACAGGAGCTGTCGGTTTTGAAAACATACCGTACATATAAGTTGATTTGGATTATTTCAGGACGGAAAATAAAACCGATTGTTATAGGTATACTATAGTACTCCATATATACATATGTAGTCGAATAAACTATTTTCCGTGCCATCGAAAACACAATTTACTGGCACAAAACCTACTATATATCGTTCTTTTTTCAATTACTATCGTAGTATATACGGACGTTAAGCCGTACATCCATTAAATTACTACCTATACCGCACAACCGAATAATACCAGCTATTATCTCCATTCTGTGTGTATATATATATATATTAAAAACCTGTAAGGGTCAGGCCAGCTCGGTCCAGCCCTTAAAAAGTCCGACCCGTACTGAAATTGGATCGGACCTGGGGTTTTTTTGTACGATTTTTCGAGCCAGGCCGGATTTTGAGAAAATAAGTTAGGACTGAACTAGGGCTAGGACTGGACATTTTTTATAAATAATAGCAATAGTAATGTATTTAATAAGTAGGTATAAGCTATAAATTAAACTTAAACCCTTAAAAAAAAAGAGTATGATGTCTTGAATTTGTTTCGGGCCGAGTAAGGGCTTTTTAAAAAATTTTATTTTTATTTTTTTGATTGGACTATATAAGTGTTTTTTTACAAATGTTTTTCGATCAAACTTTAGAAAAAATCCTTGAAACAGACCAGGCTTTTTAAGCGTTTACCTTTATTTTTGAACCAGATCGGGCCGAAAATTGTTGGCCATTGTAGGTCTATAATATATATATATATATACCTATGTATATGCCATCTGCACATTGATCCATTTAAAAAGAAAATCAAACGTTGAACAAAGAAAACGCAATTTTAAATGTGTTTCCATGGCAGGAAAAAATAAAAGTAGGTATAGTATTCGAATTTCGTGCGTTGTTTAAAATATGCCGCACCCTAATATTTTCCAGTTGATATTTCGATCCAAGTTTAATTCAGTAAGTCTATACAAAAATGAGATTTTAATTATATAAAAAAACATTAGACGTCTATAAAAAGTTGAAAAGGAAGAATTAATAATGATTATTGATTATTATGTATTGATATTGTATGATTATGTTACAATACGAAAAAAATAAATTTCTAGAATTGAGTAGGTAAAGAGATAGCGATGATGACCGTTTTACCAAAAATGAAATAAATGGAAAACGGACTTTTTTATTTATATAAAAAAGTTTACATTTATATGTAAACAAATAATGTTTAAATGTGGTTATAAATACATTATTGTGGCGTAATTTTAAAATATTAAAAGGCAAAATATTTTTAACCACACCGCGAGTGATTATTTTCTACTGACAGTCCCAATTAAAGAATGGAAAGAGAAATATGTTAAATATACCTAGTGAAGTTTTTATGGTTTTAAAAATGACATGCGATTCGGACAGATCCTTTTGAGAGCTGGCGCGCAGTTCGGATACATTTTTTTTTTTTTTTTCACATGTAATCATCAGATATGCATATTCAGATGCAGATATGGACAGTGGCGCAGCAAATAGCGCGATCTCGCTCTTCTATATACCTTACAACAATATAAATCTCTCTCTCAGTTATACATTTTTCCCTCTCTGCGAAACAGTGCTGTAGACAGGGAGTCAAAACGGGTTTAAACCCGTGTAACCCGCAAAATATTAAAACCGTGTTAAAGCCGAAACCCGTAACCCGGAAAAAGTGATACACGTTTTTTAAACCCGTACCCGGAACCCGGAAAAAATTTAAACCGTTTTTTGACCAC
>JAIPRL010002317.1:0-62111 GCA_025469235.1 Pemphigus obesinymphae | reverse complement strand
TATTTTATCCCCTCTAGTTACTTCACTCATCCACCATACCATCTTAATCTCTGCAACACTTATTCTCGGTTTTATCTTCTTATCTACTGTCCAACATTCTTTTCCGTTGCAACATTGCAGGTCTTACCTATTTATATATATAATTTCTAACCTAATAGGGATTCTTTTGTCACACAAAACATTTAACGCTTCTCTGCACTTCATCCATCCTGTGTTTCATATCGTCTTCGAAACCTTGAAAAAACGGTAAATAATAATTAGCGAAAAAAAAAGCCATTCGCGTAAATTGTTCCTAAAAAAACATTGAAATTTCGCCTTTGATTTTACTGTGCCACTTTGGAACATGACACGTTTCAAGGCCCTGACTGAATATTTGAGAGGACAACTTACGTGTCTAAGCGAGTTGATGGATGGGCGTGAGCCTAAACCGTCCACCGGAAGCGTAGGGTAACCAGCTCGCTCATCGTCCGACGATTCGACAGCTTCCAAGTTTCCGTCATCATCGTCGTCGTTCAGTGCCATTGGCTGTTGTTGGACAACGCGATATCCGATGTTACCTCTGCTTCCGCCTTGTAAAAAATTATAGAAAAAAAATAATAAAAATTAGTCACTTAATATTCTATGTTTTTACCACGTCAAAAGTCTCAAGCTTAAAACACTTAAAACTATGGACAAGGTTATCATCGCTTGTGAAAATAGATTCAAATTAATGGAAGGCTTAGGTCTTAAATGTGTATTTATCGATTTTGTCGTACACCGTAGAACATTAAATAGACCGAAAATCAAAATAATGAGGAGTGGAGGACAAATTTCGGAATACGTTGCAAAATAAACTCGTACAAGTGAAAATGTCAGTATTTAATCGCCGATATTCCGTAGACTGTATCGATATAACTAGACATCGGAAAGTTAGTGATTCAAATGGCTTCGGTGTAGTAAGGGTTTACCCTTGCAAGGGTTTGGTCTTAAAACGAGACGATTTTTAGTAAATCGAACCATTAAACAAGTACCTATGATATTATACCATATTCTTTTTAAAATTCGCTCAATTGAAAACAACGAACTGAACTCAAACCGAACTTTAGTTATAATTTCGAAACCCGAACCCGATCGAAGTTCGAACTCGCACCAATGTCTCTCGGACAAATACTTATGGGAGGGGTGCCGATGAAATATTTCTTTGAAAACTTAGATAATCAAAGAAACCAAAATTTCGACGTTTTGCCTCCTATTTGAAGTCGACTTTCGAACCCGAAACGAACTCCCTTGAAGTTCGGTCCGATTTATCAAACATCGGACTGTCCGATTGAGTAACGGCGTACGTCCGTCAATCCGGACAAGCCGGTCAGTCCGGCGACTCGGATAGAACAACGCCGGTATACGGTGAAAATTAATTGTTTTACAAATAATAGAAAAATCCAACAGTGAAAACGGAGAAATGCGGAGAATACGCGATAAAGTCCGGGGTTGTCCCTGCGAATTACATTTTTTATTCTTGGGAAGGAGCTTATTTTAATTTTCCCGGGCTTTCCGTCACCGCCGGGTGTATACGCACTTTTGATGTTGGTGGGCGGTATGAGGTCGGGATTCTTGTCTGGGTCCAGTGCCGCGGCCGCGTAATTGTCGTCGTCGTCGTCGTCGTCCACTTTCTGCTTGCACACGGCTATGACGGCGGACCCGCCGCCGACGCCCCCGCCGATGATGCTGCCCGTACCGGCACCGCACATGTCCAGGCGGCGTTGGTTCCGGTGGCGGCGCGACCTCACGCGCAGCGCGCACATGACGGCCGCCGCGACCACGGTGGACACGATGGTGACGGCCAACAGCCCGGCAACGACGGGTGTCAGCTGAAAACGGTGGTTGGCGCCGGCGCCGACTACCGACGAGCCTGTCAAACATGAAAATCAAATTAATCAATACATAAATCGAAAAAACAAAACACGGTTATTGTGACATTTGGTGCAAGAATTTGGGCGCACTAAACAAAAAAAAATAAAATAAAAAAAAACCGAGTGGAAATCCATACGGCCGGCGTATAAACCGGTTTCCTTTTACGGATTGAGAAAAAATCTCGTTTCGACGTAAAATCCCATATTAGCTAGCACTCTATTACATTATTATTGTACTCTATCGATCACTTTTTTTTCCGCAATAAAAATATATATATAATAATACGGCTGTAATATTCGGTACAATTATTAACGATTTACGACCACCTCGAGGGGTGACGTGCAGCTCTAATAATCTATGGCGGGCGATAAAACGTTAAAGTTAGATTAAATTACCAAATTAATGGTTTCGGAAAAATGGGTTTTTGGGTGAAATGGGATTTCGGAAAAAATGGGTTTCGCTTAAATGGGCCTTAATTCTTAACTTTAGGTCTAGGATTTGAACGCACTAAAAAAAACAGTGTGGTCCCGGTTTTCCGAAATACATTTGGCCAGCGTAAAAATAAGTTTTTTTTTAAGGATTTAGAAAAAATCTTGTTTCGACATAAAATCCCATTATCTCTCTATTATATTATTCTACTTTATCCATCGTTTTAAAACCATTAGCTTCTTTTCTCAGCTCAGAATCTAAAAACAAAATCATACACATTTTTAACAAGGCTGTACAGTAACAAGTTTATCATTAAAATATTACTGTTAAATATGACTGTTATGCATAAATTGTCAGTATTAAAGCTTATTTTTAAAGTTGCTTTTAAAAAGTAAAAACTAAAAATTTAACTTAGTTACTTTTTACAATAATGAAGTTTTTAAAAAAATGAAGTTATTCAAAAATGTATTTTTTTTTTTTTTTTTGATCATTTAGTTTTTATTTTTCTTTTATAAACTCATTGTAATAAAAATATTTTATTTGATTACCATCTCTTAATCATTGATATATCATATTAATGACAACACCGTTAATTTCAATAGTTCGTATAGGTACTTTATATATCTTATTTTCGAAATTCAACAAATACTTACCTACTTAAGTAAAAATAAGTTGTGAAAAAACAACATTAATTTTGATTTAAGTTAGTTTGTATATTTCATTCTTAATTAACTTATATATTTTGAATTAGTTTAAAAAAAGTTCTATCTTTGTAGCATTGAATCTTATATTATGAAAAAATACCACTAGAAACTAAAAAATAGTTTGTAGACTGCATCCGATTCCCAAGGCCATATTCAGAGTATTTTTTTTTAGAATTAAATTTATATTTTAATTTTTTATTAAAAATGTATTAAAATACGTTTATTTCTAAAAAACTACGGGATGGGACCTTACAGTCTCCACTCATATAGTTACGGCCTTGCGACACCCAATATAATGACAACGGGCAATCACCTCCCGCTGAAATGTTTTTTATTTTATTATTTGTTATTTATTAATCCTTAAATGACTATAAAACTTTATCAATCAGTGTATGCATTACATTTTTAATTTATTTTTTATCCACCGTTTGTAACTGTAGACAAAATGCGAACAAAAATAAAAACAATTATTTTCATCGAATACTCTATTACCGAATTTCCGGACATTAAAGTGTGGAAAGCGTAATAATAACAATACGATATAATCAGTGAAGCCGGGACTACTTGAATACATTTTCGGTAAATATCTAATTTGACCCAGAGCATTAAAAATTATAGTAAGTATATTATATAATACACAAGGACGCCCATCCGATTATGTTTAGGGATAGTTTGTGGGGGTTTGTATTGTTTTTTTTTTTTTTTAATATACAATGTATATGTCATATTATGTTAATTAAACCGATACACATATTGTGCTTATCGTCAAAAAAAACTCTTTGTTATTATTAAAAATTTAGTCAAAAACATGATGAATTATTTTTCCAGGGAAGAATATTCCCCTCTCATTTCCCCCCTCCCCGTAAATGACGTTCATGAGTGTAATGACTTTGGGTCGATTTATCGAACGCACGTTATCCCGTTCGGTAAACATAATATAGTGTACACTGTGTTGGATGTTCGAAAAATAGGTTAACTGCAGAAGTTTTTGTATTTTGAAATACCTGCAATGAACGTTTGCCACCCCCGAGGACATTTCACGTGATATTATGCGAATAATCCAATATCCATTTTCTTATCGGATGACAAATTTATGCAATATAACATTAAAATTCAATAAATAAGTATATAAATCCAGACATTTTAATAAAACGACAAAATAAATATTGAATATTTTAATATTTATTCACCATGTTCATAGCTTTATAGTATTTTCATAACGTTATAAAAAAAATCGACAAACGTGTCAAAAAAAAAAAAAAAAAAAACCCAACTGAAACAGATAGCCAAAACGCAATAGAAACAATAAACGTGAAAATTAACAAAAAACAACGATAAGTGGAAATAATTTAAATAAGCATAACGTAAAACACTAATAAATCTATAACGTTTAAATTGTAATAACGTAAAACACTAGAAATTCGTTAACTTTAAATAATTTTTTTTTTTTGATTCGAGCCTTACTTACATCTAAACATTTGAATATGTACATTTTTTTTTCTATATATATATATATATTATATTTTACATTCTTAAATAGTATTGAAATTGTGTTCAAATCAAACGAAAATTTGGATACCAAAAATAGATACCTACAGCATAATATTTTCGATTATTATTGTTAATTGTGAAATTGTATTATGACAATAAATTACATTACGAATACAACAATTTTATTTGTACTCGGTTTAAATTAAAAATAGATTATAAATTATACAAACAATACGCGGTGTACTAAATAACTTTAGTTGAGATAATATTTGTTTTACTCAAATGATTCGCACAGTATTTGTATTATCTTAAAAACATAATATTATATGGTTATATAACTGTCTAACAAAATAAATAATAATAAAGAATTTAAGGATGAGAAACGTATTTAACTATTGATCTTGAAATTATAGTTTTATATACAACTTTTAGTTTCGATATTGTATTGCACCACGAGGACGCTACACTGATAAAAACACGATTCTGCAAAACTGTTCAAACGAACTCTTAAAGTGATTTTTAAATATTAAAATACCTATAATAAGATCCATAGACAAAAAAGTTTTGGAGTGAATCTAATTTAGAATTTTTAATTAATTTCTATGAAGAAAGTTAATAAACCTTAAAAAAGTAAAAAAAAATAATTTTTTAAAATTACAATAAATTTTTTTTTAATTAATACATATAATAATCAAAATTTCACTCCAGAATGTTATCCTTTATTCATTTGATAATAGGTGTATTTATTCTAAAATTATCTACTTTAAAAACCAATTTTAACACTTTTGTGTAAAAAATTGCATTTAAAATAAATATCGTAATTATACAATAATAAAAAGTGGTAGAGACAAAGGACCAATTTTAAATTACTTTTAAATTGTTATATTTCTATACTTTTTATTGTCGAAATTGCCCATACATATACCCTTAAAAATCGAGTGTGTAGCGTTCTCTTAAGGTATTGAATTTGACTTTATGATTTTCTTTTATTTTTTATAACTATTATGTTTATATAATCATTTTAGCAGACAATAAAAGAAAATATTTGAAAATTTTGACTTTAAATTATTATTTGTTACTGAAAACTATTATGCAATTTTATTGGAAAATAGTTACTAACTTTAACTATTTAATATGTTAAACTATTTACATAAACATATAAGGTTTTAAGGGAAGTATATAATTAACTAAATTATTTAGTAACTACCTCGATAAATAAAGGGTTTTCGTTGCATAAAATTATAACATTAATGTAGTAAAAAAAATAGTTAATAATATAAAATGTTTGACTGCATTTTACATTAGGTTTTGTAATATTATATCCCTAGTAAAACTTTATCAATTGTGTTTTTTATAATTTTACAGAAAATCGTTTCTATGGAGACTGTATGTCTTGAACTCTAACGACAGAATAGTGTGTATTTTTTAAACTTTTAAAAGTTTTGGCATCGTATGTATGTATATCAGCTGTGGTGTGGGCAGACTTGAATAATCTCACTATATCATTATAAATGTATTGTATATTATCACGTATTTTTTTCCCCGGGAAAATGCTGCCACGACCAGAATACATTTGTGATAATGTTCACATTAAACATACAAAAGATTGAAATTGTATTTGCGTACGATTTTGTACAATAAATATGTCAATAATCAATTAATAGACAGATATGACCCGGAGAAATATTTATGGTGGAGTGGGGTGGGAGATGTGATCTTCAAAGTACCCAAAAATATATCTTTCAAACATAAATAAGCAAAAAAAAAAAATAGTTATCAACTATTTTCTAATTTTGCCGACTAAATACCGAACAATTTATAGTTTGCCCATAAAAAAACAAACAAATTATGAACTTTATTTTGCCGTCTAAACTTAATTTTACCTACTAATTTTCAGGAGTAGGGGGTAAAATACTTCCACACTTCCTCTAAATCCAGCCCAAACATTTTATTCAACTTGTATAAATTATGAACAATTTCAAAACGATTTTCGTTCGAACTATCGGCCGAACTAAACATATTGGCTTGTTTCGATTTTACCTAGAGAAATCAATTATTTATTTATCACCAGTTAATCTAATGTCAAGTTGTTAAAGTGGATATAGTGTACTGATATTATATTATTATGATTTATGGACATGATTTAACGAGACTTTTTTAAAATGTATTTGTGCATTATACCGTATAAATATTGATCTAATATAAAGTTTTTACATAACCTAAAAAAAGTGTACGGCGTGTTTTTAAATATTAAAATTTACTATATCGTATAATACCTCCTTGACTCATCTAATCAAAACAATAGAATTATTAATATACGATATATATATATATATATATATATATATATATAAAAAAAAGGGGGAACTTTATTAACTTTCGCATAAAGATAAGTTAATATCCTTAATCAATCTTTTATTTTTATGTATATGCAAATTCACGAACGAATATATATCCGTATTATACGTTCGTATCAAGCGATGGAGGGTGAATGGGGGAAGGAGGAGGAAATGAACAAATAAAACGCGCCCTATATAATATATAGGACACGAAAAAGAAAATCATTTTACGTGATTTCGTTTGTATAAAAACCGTGTATTTTACACAAGTTTTCGTCGAGTTTGTATATGTAAATTTAAAAAAAATAAATTAAAATCTCAACAAAGTTCACCGTACGATTGTACACAATCGATTTATATTACACAAAAAATGAAAAAGAATAAGGGATAATATGAATTCAAAGTGAAGGATACGGAAAAATTGAATATATATATATATATATACAAATGATTATTTTAGAAATTAGTTTAATGTAGGAAAATAATAGATGCTTTATCCTGGCACCGCCATATTGGAATTATCAATTTTTTTTTCATCTTATTAATTGTATCATAATTTGTACCATTTGGTAACAACAATCCCCGAATAAGTATTCAAACATATCACAGAGAAAATTGGATTTTACTTTGTAGGTGCAATTATTGCATAACATCCAATTTTTAAGAAGGTCTGATAAGCAATTTTAAGAATTTTGAAAAATTAAAATCTGAGGTTCTAAAATATTTAAATACATTTCAAAAGAACTATATTTCTATTTGTAATTTTTTATAATATAGGTTATAATTAACGATAGGAAAATTTGGAGTATTTGATAATAAAAAAGTCTTGGGTATACATTTGGTTTAGAAGTTATAGATATATCTAATGTTTATAATAATTGTTCTGAAAATATTTATTTTATGTCTTGAAATTTACACAAAATATATACTTTAGTACGTAATTATCGCAAAACATTTCAAAGTTATTTGTTATTATAGTATAATTTCTATATAAATTATATTTAAAAAATATTCTAAAAAAATTAATTATGTAGATACTATATTATATTGAATACTAATGATAATCAATACTTTTATAATAGGACTTAATGTATTCACTTCCATACCGAATGCTGAAAATCTTCCGTTACATAATGTTGTACAAAACTTTTCGATGGAAGCTTGATGAAAATTGGAAGATATTCTAAAAACATTAAAAGTAAATGAAAAGAAATTTTTGCTAAGAGGAGTTATAGTATTTTCTGGTACGAAAATATTGGGTCTTAGACTATCAACAGGAGATTATATGGCTGATGGCATGCTGTTATCGTCCTAATGGTAGATGGGAAATCTATGATGATTTATGTAAAAAAGTGCTAACAAAATGTAAAAAAAAAAAACTGCAAACGTTGAAGTATATTACATTAAAAAATAAATATTTAAAAAAATGAATTATGAATTTATATTTATTGGTTTTAAGTTATTTTAAAATATGCTAAAAAAGATTATTCAATATTATTCAACAGGAATCATTGTGTAAATATATATTAATTAAAATAAAAAGGTCTTGGATATAAAATGTATGGTTTATTCTCTCATGTAAATGGTCTAAATTGTGCTTATAAAATGTATAACATATTTATGAATTACATATATACCTATATGAATGTATAAATATATTGTATTGTTTGAATACATTTTGAGTAGTTAAAATACGCATAAAATAAACTTGTGATGAGGTATCGACAAATAAAAATCAATTTCTCTACGTATATTTTATTATATACATTTATTAGATTAGATAAATTGCCTAAATTGTTTAAAAAACTCGAATTGAAGTTCAATTCAAAATGTTGATCGGTATCGATTTTATAATAGGTTATATTTAACTCAAACATTATTTTATAAACCCATTTCAATAATTTTGTATAAGCATATTTCTTATTATTCAAAAGAATAAATATTGTTAATACACAATAATAAAAAGTAATGCGGGATAATTTATGAAGTACTTTTGAAATTTATTTAAATGTTTGTATATCTGTAGATTTTAATTTTTCAAAATTATTAAAAATTGCTTATTTTGAACTCCTTAAAAATCGGATTTTATGTATAAGTGGCACTTTCAAATAAAATCGATTTTTCTCTGTGAAATTTTTGGGTAAAAATTCGGACATTGTTGTTATAAATTGGTACAAATTATGGTACAAATAATGGGATAAAAAAATTTTAAAATTCCAATATAGTGGTGCCAGGGTAACGTATCTGCAAATATTTTTTTAGAAATTCGTGATTGAGCCTACTGGAAGATGGCGAGACGATAGGGCGGTTTACATCCGTAGTAACCGTATACGTGGTATGACGGCAAAACGACCACATCGGTACATGCAAGGTTTTTGGATTATGTAAAGAAAACCGTTTAAGTATTCTAAATCTATCTTATAAATGTTAAAAAAACGTTATACACACAACATATTAGTTTTCATATAATGAGTAATGAGTTCGGTATTATATAGAGTTGGTTCAGCTTGGGTATTATTCCGAATTATATATGTTTTGATTATGGAATAACCTGAATTCGAATATTTTTTCTGAAATACTTTGGACTGAATTTAAATTTTTTCATCAATATTTAACTATTAAAATATATGTCGTGAATTGTGTAGATAATGGAATGCCACTACAATGGAATTAGTATCGTTTAACTAAATCAGAGTTGTTTCAGCAGTGGAAAATATTTTAATATAATATTATATATATAATATTTTTATGAATTATTATCACGGCAGACTAGTTATATACATTTTATTAACTCTAAAGTGTTCATAAAATAGCTTTTAGATTACTAATTTAATTGAATAGTCAGTAAAATGGATACATGGATTAAAAAAATAATTCGTTATTGTTCTCGGTTTTGTTTTTTGAATACTTTTTATTTTTATTTCCGTTTTTGATTTAATCTTGGTATTTTATCGGTTGTTATTTTTTCCGTTTTCATTTGATTATTATTTTTTTTAAATTTATTATTTCAACCCTGCTTTATTTCTATTAAAAATATCATGTGTTTAATTTCATTTTTAAACGCTTGGAATTTTAAATAATGTACTTTCAGTTGGAATGTAATTTTGGAATTTAAGTCGAATAATACGAATTGGATAAACAATTATTTTCAATGTGATAATGAATTCCTCAAATTTAGTTATTAATTTTCAACAAAAAAAAACTCTATATATAATATTAGAGTTTTTTTTTATCACGAGATCGAATAAGTGGTGAGTGAAAATTAAATAAAAATGCGAGAGTACTTTCTATATATTATGCACGATAACAAAGACCAAGTGAATGACATTATACAAAATATTATAATATTGAGCTTTCTATCCAACTTCAAACGTATTATCTGCATTTTACAATCAAATAACTTATATATATATATAAAAAAAAATCCTCAAGGAAATTAATAAAAGATCGAAAAAGCGGTATTATTTATTCAATATTGATACGTATCTACCTTTTACCTATATATTTTAATTAATTTCATAATGATATATAAAGTGCAGTGGAAATAAATATTATCACTTATCAGTTTTAATATATTGACGTGATAAGAATGATTTTGTAATTTATACGTGAAAGCGTTTTTCACATGAAAATACAGAATGAACAAAATCATTGAAATGGGAAAATGAATCGCAAAAATGTATTTAAAAAATACGTTAATACGTATGGGACATTAATGGGATGGTAACGAAAACAGTCGAGCGAAAGCTTTACCTAATGTCATGGAAGAAATACACATCGCATGTATCGTAATGTACATAGAGAGTATCTACAGAATCTATAGATCATCTCTATATTGAATACACATAATAAATAATAAATAAAAACTGAATTTGTGTTAATAATAAATAGTCAATTTATTTTCGTTAGAGAAAACAAAGTTAACTCTACGACTCTTGTTCGTAAACATCATGTTATTGACTCTGAGTTAACTTTTATTACCCCAATGAAAGTGGTAGATTATTAATTATTTTACTGATAATAATTCTTATCATATATAGATAACAAATAATTTTTATTTATATTCAATACTGAGTACCACGATTTAAGATATATAGGTTGCTCATCGGCCCATGTTAAATAGTAAACCAATGCGACTTATAAACTGAGAATCTAGATCAGCTGACAAAAAACCACTACTAGCGCTCCTAGCAGTATTACGAGCTCTATTATGAACATAATCGTGATTATCAATGTTTATTTTGAAATGATTTTTAATTTTTGCGCTTTTTCTGTTTTATAATATACATATTATGTATATATATAGTACAACTATTACTAATATCCCCTGCATTTGGCGACACTTTTTATCATTTTTACCGCTAAGAGCACTGCAAGTGGTTATATGGAGTGTCAGTTTTTGGGTCACATAATCGGTATTCGATGAGTAACCAGTATATCTTAAATCGTGCTGAGTACGTATAGTACGATTATTAAGAGGACGCTATACCCGCATTAGTCGTTTCTGTCTATCCAACAGATAATATAGCAAAAGCACACTACGCAGAATTGAAATTTTGACGTTTAGGTTAAATTTAAATTAAATTTTTAATTAAACACCTATTAAAAAAATTTAAAGAGAGGAATATTTTCGAGTGAATCTCATGAGCTTTTTGTGAAATATAGTCTGACAAAAAAGTTGAAGCTATTCAAAAATATGAAAATCTTAAAATGCCGTAACTATTTTAACTATTTTTTTCAGATAATATTTTACAAGAAACCAATGAGGTTCATTCAAAATTATTCTTCTCGTTAAATTTTATAATAGGTGTTTAAGCTCTTAAGTTAACCAATATGCCATAATTTTAATTCTACGTTGTATAATTTTGCTTTATTGCTAATTAGATAGATGGCGACAGAAAATGCGGCTTTAACGTCCTATTAAGAACATTTATTTACACACAGATTAGGTATATATATATATACGTAATATACAAATATTTATTTGAAAGTTACTTATTAAAATATCTTGTCATTTATTATAAATATTAACCATGGCTTGGATTTTCGGAATAATCTTGATTAAATTTTACTCTACTCTTTTTTTATTCTACTATATATGAATATTCGAACGTACCCCATAGGTTTTAGCATTTTTAGAGTATTGGTATTTTTCGACTTGAATTATCACTGTCTACCGATAATAATGGATATAATTTAAATAATATCAGCCTATGTTATTTTACCAATTAAAATAAAATACATAAATGTATGTCAAACTCAGAACTTAAGTATTGAACGACGTTTGAAATCGAATCTGAACAAAACTGAACTATATACATTTCTGTATTTAAAATTAAAACTAATTAATTAAAAAAATTAAATATTCTTATAAAAAATGACATTTAATCTAAATAAAGCAAGGTTAGCTATAAATGAAATTTGTAAAGAAGAAAGTAAAATAAATTACTTATAAATGAAAAATGAAATTTCGATTAAAAACATTGTGCGATAGTTTAAATAAAAATCAGATAACATTGGATACGTTTTTATTAAATATAGGCAATGAAATAATTTTTTTTAGAATTTGTATATATTTTTTTATTTATAATAATAATAATATGCATCATATAATGAAATACAAGATATAGCAAAATTGTTGCTATACCATTATTAAAAAGTATGAAAAACGTACAATTTCGAAATATTATGCTGTATTTTTTAATTTAAGAATAATTGCTCTAAATTATTCGAAATTTTAAAAAGTATTAAAAGTAAATTCAACAATATTTTTTTCTCAATATTATCGATAAGTTATTCTATAAAATGGTTTTTTACACATCTTTTGAAATTTTTTTTTGTGTAAATTATGCAAAAAGAGATGAGGCTATTAGTCATATATTTTATTTTAAAAAAATGTACTCAAATATTCTCACTACATCAATAATTAGAGTTACATTACTTTACATTACATAGGTACTGTATAACTTCGTCTGAATATTGTTATTTGAAATTTTTTCAATGTTGTGCAAATAATTGACTTTTTATAATTTAGTTAATTTAGTTAATAGTTATTTTTATTCTTAAAGATTAAGTTAAGTTAAGTTATTTTTAATAATTTAATTAATTAATTAATTTAAATATACAGGTATAATTAAGTATCTATATTTTTTTTTTTGGAAATACTGTTAATTTTTACCATTAAGCATTTTTCAATATTTTTAAAATCATTAACATATCATATAACTATTGAAAAAACTACAATATATTTATAATAATTATAATTAAAATTAAAAATAAATAGGTTCATTTAAATGTTCAATTAGTAGGTACCTGCTGTTTTCATCAAAATTTCAACAAATGGAAATTCCTCATTGCAAATTAGTACCTATCTAAATATGTTTTATTGATGCTCAATCTAATATATTCTTGAATTTATAATACGAGTATATTATTGTATTATAACACATAGGTAGTATTGACGTTTTATTCATATTCTTTGGGAAATAAATAATAAATCGTATAAATATAATATATCAGAAAAGAGAAAAAAATAACTTAATTTTCATTCGATCCGGTTTCCCAGTAGAAATCGAAATCAATCGACCGTTTGTAAAAAAAAAAAAAAAAATGAGTTTTGATTAAAAGTAATTCGTTCTTCAAAAGTCAACGGAACCGAAAATAAATCCAGTAAACATTTAACCCATCATTGAATTCGTCAATGCCCGGCGTTGAAAAAATCTCAGTTACACGTTCGCCTCACCGCGTCGAGAACTGGTTACGACTTTCCGATATAGATTTACACACCGCACTATAATATCGCGTCCGAAGTTTTCTCGGTTTCTCGACGATTTTTTCATTATTAATTTTGATTTTTTTGGTTATTGTTTAAAAAAAAAAAAGAATAAAAATAAATAACGATTGTACGCGTACCGGAAGTGGTCTGCTTGTCGGCCGAGTTGAGTGTGTAGGCGGTCAGCCACGTGCGGTCGCTGGTGCCGCGCGAGTTGTACGCGTACACGGCCAACCGGAGCCCGGCGGACGGTGACGGTGGCCGGAGCGTGAAGTCCGGCCTGTCCGACGTTATGTTGGCCAGCAGCGGCGGCGCCGGTCCGTCGGCGGCCACGGCCGGTCCGCCGAACCCGTCCGCCGGGCCGTACAGACTGCCGTCGATGGTTTCCGAGTCGTACGCCTCCAGGGCGAAACGCTGGGTGATGCCGCCGTCGAACCCTTGCGTACACCATACGCGCACGGAGAACAGCGTCCGTTCGCCGGACGTGCAGTTGAACGGCGGGTCCGGTCTCACTGTAAAAACACCGACGGGTCCATTATAATCGCCATAAACATAGTAAATGTTTACAGAAAATATTAATATACGTATCATATACGGGGGGAAAAAAAAATCCATTTCCATTTCCGTTTCCGGATAGATAACGCGATCGGAATGGTTGGTCGAACGAGCGTGCCGAAGCCAGAACTGACTCGTACGCGTGGTCGTACGCACGAGAATCTAGTCGGTAAGATACCGCTCCGGGGACACGCCGTTTGTGGCTCTTTGAATGGAGGACCGGGGATTGGAAAATACGGATGGTGGCCGACAGAGAAAATGGGTGAATTTCGGTTGGTCTTGAAAAGGCCGAAAGGCCCTAAGAAGAAATTATAAAACAAAAACAATATATAAATACGAAGCAAGTCTAGAAAGTATAAGGGTACTAGTGCTCTCGTGGGATTTTCCAGAACCTGAAAAATGGTCGTACTGCCGTATCAAATGTCTTTTCCCGTTTTAATCGCTATTAGAACCGGGTTGGCATGACAAAAAAAGTATCTGAAAAGAAAAAAGAGATTCCGACTGAAAACCTCGCGCGTCGTAAGACTCTGTTCGACCGTTAGACTACGGTACGTACCGAATAAAATGGAAAGAATAAACCTCTTAAAGAATCACGGTAAAATAACCAAATTTAAATTAATCGTTATCACCTAAAAACAACTACAGTCCAACCGCCAAATTCTGATTGAACTATTATTAAAAAAAAATTGAATTCTCCGGTAAACAGTATAAAAGTTCCGAACGGATGTATCATTTCCGTCCGTTATTGGGTACTTACCGGCGGCGATCACGTGGAAAACGCATGGTTCCATTTGCTGCCCGGCGGTGTTGGACGCGCGGCAAGTGACCGTCCCGTAATCGTTGTCGCCGGCGTTGCCTCCGTGGCCGCCGCCCATGCCGCCGGTTGTGGGGCTGTACGTGAGCACGGAAGACAGCTTCCCGTGCTTTCCGGATAACGACGGGCCACCGGCACCGCCGCCACGGCCCGTTCCCGTTTCGCCCGGCCGCGTGTGCTGGACCACCTCGTTGCCGCCCATCTCGGACGCGACGCCGCCGCCTCCGCCCGTCTTGTTGAACGTCCACTTGAACACGTCTGGCGCCGGGTAAGCGTCCACTTCGCACACAATCTCCGTGTTCTCGTTCCGGGCCACGCCGTACGTCAGCTTTTGGTTGTGCTTGCAAACCGGTTTGTCTGCGAACCGTCCCGGAAAACAAAAACGAACACGTTTATAAAACACCTCGACAGATAACAATTCGAATTAAACGCATGTAAATACCATAGGTCTGAAGGGGCGAGTACAAGAGTAAGAGTAGTCCGTGTGGAAAAGAAACTGAGGATTTTAGGGTCAGAATGGAAGTCCTTATTTATATTACCCGGGAATGGATGTAATAATAATATGGATATATAGGGTACCATGGTGCATGTTGTTTGCAGATAATATAGTACTAATAGGAGAGAGTATTAAAGGAAGTTAATGGTAGACTTAAAGAGTGGAGGGAAGCTTTTGAATGTAAAGGACGAAGGATTAGTAGGATTAAACAGAATATATGCACTATGGTTTTTGTAAAAGAAAACCCAGAGGGAATAGGGGAAGTCTAAAAACAAGATGTAGTGGAGATGTAGTGGGAGAGATTGAGAGGTTCAAGTATTTTGGGTCCGCTGTACAGAACGATGCGAGTTTCGAATAGGATATGAAACATGATTAAGTGTGGATGGATGACGTGGAGAGATGCGTCATGTAATTTTGTGACAAAAAATCTCTATTAGGTTAAAAGGTAAATTTTATAAAGCAGTTGTAAGACCTGCAATGTTGTAAGGAAAATAATGTTGGTCAGTAGATAGAATGGGGTGGGTAAATGAAGGAGATGCGGGAGATAAAGTTAAGTAGAAGTGTAGGAATAGGGTGTCCGACCCCAAATAGTTGAGAGAGAATGCGAAGGAGAAGAAAAAGATTCCAATAAAACGAATTTGCAGTTTTGGGAAAAATACTGTTGAAAAGTAATATAATTAAAATTCCTCGTTCATTTTAAAATGTAGTGACATTACAATTTTGTTACTTAAATTGTTCGTGTAAGGAAATTACTTTACTTTTAAAGTTTAAAATTAACACGTTCCTATTAAAATTAATTATTAATTTTTTCTCGTGTTTTGTTCGGTAATTTATGAGTTAAGTACATGATTACATATACGTAACATATATACATATATATACATATTATCTAATTAGTTATTTATTAATATAATTTTGTATCCGATATAAAAATAAAAAGATTATGAAAAAATCTTGAATTTTTTTATCTCACACGTTACTATGTTTGATTAATTTGGTCTATCTAATATTGAAAATATATTGAATTTTTTGTTACTGTCTGTTTCATATCAATATTAGTGCTGATATAACAATATAAGTATTGGAGCAGCTGAGAGGTATTTTCTATTTTTGTTTATTGCTTTCTAGAAAATTTAATCTTTTAATTTAAAAAGTTAATAAAAAAAAAACATTATTAACCTTTAACATGATTTTTTAAACTAACTAATTTTAATAAGTTAAGAAAATTCGTTAACTTTCCGTGCTTTGGTCATTAATGAAAATAATAACACCACTTAATTTCATCACTTGAAGACATATCAACATAACCTATTTCATTGATCACTACGTGGATATAGGTACTATTATCAACACGAAATAAATTAAATAAGTACGTTTATTAGAGTTGTATTTATGTATTTAGAGCCGTTTTGATAAATGGTTTTTCGCTTCTCCAGTACAACTTCAAAATATGAGATACGTATTGTGACAATTTTGTCAACGATGATAGTTCACATTATTCTAAATATTTATTGGCGTCCAATAACCTATACACGTGTTGGTGAACGATAACTAGAATTTTTTATCTAGATAAAAAAAAGATAATTTTAAAAAATTTCAAAACTTTTTTCCTAATATTTTTAAGTAGTTTTGGTAAAATAAATAAGCCAATAAGTATATAATAATATATATTATAATTAATAATATTTATTTATTCGAATAATTTGCGTAAACAGCATAATATACTGGAGATAACAACATATTTGAAGAATTTTGCATATTTAAGATCATTTTTAGTGAAAATTTATCTATGGACATTATCTAGATACGTTGACTTAAATCGGTAAAATTTTTTTATCTTAAATTATTGTTTAGATAACTTTTCATTATTTGTCTATACTTGTAATATAGAAGATGATTATATATTAATATTAGATAATTTCCAACACTGGGAAGTTAAACTTCCAAGTTTTTCATGTAGAACTATTTTATTTTAATAAATTGTCTGGTAAATAAGGTGGTATCAACCGTAAAAATAATATTAAGTATATCATCCGTTCTGAATTACTTTTTTTTATGTATACTGTCTAATAATGTGATTTTGTTAAATTAGTGTTCAATTTTTTAACAATCCCTTTTGATAAAATTTTCCAATTTGTTTTTAAATACAAAATTTTCATATTATAAACAACTATCCTTAATCCCAAAAATATTTATGTACGTGTAGGAAAAAATTTGATTACATTTATTTGAATTTTTTGCAATATTAATTATATAAATTCTTTTATGTGTTAATGTCTAACAATATTGTGTACATTATATGTACATTACAATACACTTCTCGTTTTAGATTTTACTCTGTAAAAATGAAAAAAATTAGTTTTAACGTAGTGAAAATTTATTGTTTCGTATTTTATTAGAAAATATTGTTAAAAATTATATTTTTTTTTATTTACATTTCTTGATATATAAACTGCGTTCACACCTATTTTAATTATACTAAGCATATTTAATGAGTTTATTGAATTGAAATACTGTTTGTTAGTAGTAATAATGTGTATTATGTTTGTTAGTACTAATGTTTATTTGAACACTGATGATGATAATGCGTTTATGCTAAAATTGCACTAGAATTTTAAATTGCAATGTAACATTTTATCATACTTAAACCAATATTATAAATATTACAGTGTATTTTATGAAATTTGAAATGTTTATGAATATTTATATACCTATACATTCGTTGTTGGACAAAAGGGTACAGAAATAATTTTAAAGTATCGATAATAGAACACATTGGATTTAATTAAATCGGATTTATGTGAATTATACTAATTTGTTAAAATCAATATACTACGTGTACATAATACTATGTACAAAATGTTAAAATATAATATTAACAATATAAATAATTATTTAAAACGTGTAATATTTTCTGTGTTGAATTATCTATCTGTTTGTTTATTTGAGTCATTGGTTTAGAATGAAAAGATTCAAAATATACTTTTTCAAAATCAACTTATTTTTATCTATTATTCTATGGAGTATATTAGTTACTATGGTACAAGAAAGAGAGAGTCTTAAGGAAGGAATGGTAGACTTAAAGGATGGAGAGAAGCACTTGAGTGGTAGCATCGAAAGTGACAAAGTGAATAAAAACGACTGAGTACTTTTTGTGATTCCTAAGGCTAGGTTAAGTTAGGTAGAGGCAGAGGCAGTAAGATTGGTAAAGAAAATGTATGTAGAAAGAATAAAAGGAAGAAAATAACTGAAGAAGAGGTGATCGGAGTCACTGGAGAATGATATGAAGTCAATTGGTGTAAGTGAAGAAGATGTGGAAGATTGAGTTTAATGAAGTTTAAGAACTAGAGTGACTGAACAAATGTAGTTGGTAGAAAATACTAAGGAGACCAAAAAGATTTTAAGAAGCACATTCTAAATTAAAGAATGATTTTAAAAATAAATTATTGTAAAAACAATGACTACTGGGAATTATCAATAATAATTTTCAATTTATCTAATAACTAAAATAACAGAAATGAGATGCAGTATTTTTATATTAATATTTTGAAGGTCAAATAATAAATGTTAAAAAATAAATTTTAGTACCTTGAATTTAAATATGAAAACGTTGAACTATATATACAACTATACATTTAAATATTTTTATTGTGATTTTGTCTGAGCAGTAATAGAATTATTCTCGTTCAAATGTCGTAATGTTTTATACTGTAGCGAGAAAATTATTATAGATATTGAATCATGAAGTATTTTTAATCGATGAATAAATGCTACAGACGAAATCAATAACATTCCGACCATGTGATAATTAATAGAATTTCTATCTGAAAATACCAATTTTTTCTACCTTTATACTTCATTCCTGCTAACATGATCACGATAATTTAAAGTCGAAATATTCGAATTATTTTTGTAAACCCAAAATGTAGAAGTCCGTTTTGCCGAAATCTAATTATGTGGCTATAACCTACTGGGTACTTCAATTAGGAAAGTAGAATTTCGTGTAAGGCCATTGTTGATTGAATTTCTCCAGAATAATTTGGAAATACATTCGTTTCAAGTCTACAAATTGGGTCATTATCATGTGGAAAGTTTATTTAATTCATACGTTCCATTCATTTGGTCTTTATATTTAAGGATGTAACACGTATATATACGTAAAACTGGCGGTCTGCCGTCGACCAGATTACACTGTGTATGTAATAAGAATTCTCATGGAGTTTTATTAAAACACTTTTTCATTATTGTTAAAACCACAGCTAGTGTTGATACACCAAGCGTTCATCAGATTACATAAACGACAACTGTCTAATACGGGGCAGTCAGTAGGCAATTTAGGTGCATCCTTGTAATCTAGCGAAACGCGTTGTTGGATTGCGCCTTGCTAAAACTAATATCGTACACGTGAAGGGATTTTATTTCGTGTTATCTTCAAAGTGTGTACATATTAAAAATGTTCGTTGTGCATTTATTTTGAGTCTTTATTTTTGTAGTTACTCGCATCTATTCTTGTTGTTGGATTAAATTACAATCGTTTACCGCGGGCATGATATTATGTTTTGGTGAAAGGACGTCATTACCACTGTCATACCGTCTGTAATATTTTTAGGATATAAACTATAAAAAAATTGTGAAAATAATGCATTTTATTCATTTGACAACGAGCTGAAGATTAAAAATATCGTAAGACTCTAAGGAAATGTCGTTTTATTCGTAAAACGTCATAGTATTATATATTATAGCTGCTAACTCACTTTAAAATGCATTTCCGATTGTTTCGCGTAAACACGTACATCGTATGTGAACAAATATCACGAATACATGACAACAAGACGCGTGGTAATGACGTGATCACTTATAAATCGTACTTTTAAAATATATATATAAATATTTTTAAATTGTGAGTTATTTATTTTTTTGACATTTTTCATATAGAACCCATTGAACCGTATATATAAAGTACTCGTGGTTAATGGCTAAAATTTAAAAAGCCGATTAGCATTAATTGTATTATATAAATAAATAAATAAATAAATAAAATTGTCCGATTTTATTTAGGAAAGATTAAAAATATTTTTTTCAACTACACCTATACTCCGTGTTCCTTCAAATTTAAAGATGTAAGTTTTGTTTATTTTTATGGACATATTTCCATTAATCATTTTAAATTGTTTTTATTTTATTTTTTTGTCATGAAGAATATTGGAATGTCAAGATGAATCGTTTCAACCGTGGCGTCTAGTATCAAAATCAACCATAATTGGTAAAGTGTATATATTATTTGTCTGTATTTTTAATAAAATAAATGGTGAATTACTCCTATTGTAGATTTTTACAGAGCACAGAAAAAAAGTCATCAATACAGTCCTGCGATTCCAAAACCAATATAAAGTAGATGTGCTGAAACTATACTAACTTGATGTGTAAAGATACTTTTTGAGGATATTTTAATTTAAGAGTTAAAATATATTTACGAGTTGCTAATTTTATTGAATACTTATTTAATGAAAATATGACTGTAGTTGTAAATTATAATTTTAGTCAATTATCCTTTACATGTATGGTTGGGTTTGAAACGAAATTTTTTAATAAAAGGGTACAATCTAAAATAGTTTTACATCAAAAAACATTAAATAATAACATTATTTTTAATTTTGTAACTTCAATTGAGTTAGTTTTTTATACAGATAAATGTAAAAAGTGATAATAGCAGAAGGGGTTGTTTAAAAAACAAAACACAATTTTTCTCAAAAATCTCATATGGTTATTTTTGAAACGAACAATTAACCTGATAATGTACTAATCAAAACTTATTGTTAACTAAAATCATTTTTTTAATACTCTAGGCCCATTTTTATTATATATATATATATATTTGTTTTTATTATAATATATGTTAATTTTACTTATAAATATTGATATTTCTTTATGTAATTATTTTTACAAAATATTAGGTAGACAATTTTGAATATTTTCCTTATGCTATGTGTAACTGCTTATAATGGCATTTGAAGAATTATGGTATTTAATATGCAAAAAGAAAAACATTTAAATTTCTTAAATGTTTATTTTTTTAAATTTTAGATTAAAATAGATTTTTTAGATTTTGAGCAAAGCGAGGGATGTATTCATTTTATAATGATATATATATATATATATATATATATTTTTACGCCTGTACATACAATTCTATTATAAGAAATGCACTGATTGTTACATGATTACCAAGTTTCCAGTAGAAAATTGAATACAATTTGTACTTTGAAGGGGCCAGTTTTTGTTTTTTTAAAAAAATTTTGATAAACTCACAAAAAAAACAACCAAAAAATCAAGAAAGACCGGCAAAATTACGGTTTTGTTAAAATCGAATATGATGTTTTCGTTGTAATTTCATAAATAATAGTAGGTACTAAAGTTTTCATATTTATTTTCAATAATATGTATTCAAATACAATATTACAGAAACATTTTTTGAAGATTTTTCATGATAAAAGTGTTTTAGGTTTTAAAACTTGAAAACTGTATACACTGTAAAAGTACGTCATTCTAGTTTTATTTAAAAATTTAAAAAATCAGTTATCACAAATTTTTTAATAGCTATTTAAATTTTTATAATACCTATTTTAATAATTGCTCAACAATATATGCATTATTTCAGTAGGAAATGTGTTTGAATATCGGGGAAAAATGGATCTATTGGCATGAAATGTTCATCAAAAACGCATATAAATATGAATTCAAAAAAAAATTTTTTTGAAAACGTTTTGCCAATTTCGGGCTATTTATAGCAATTTTAAATTTTGAAGTATTTTTATCATAAAAGCGTTAATTTTTTGTTATTATCGACAGTTATACTTGCATTATATATAGGTAAATATGTATATATAAAACGTAGCTTCACTCAGAATCGTTTTATCGAAAAAAATGATTTAATGTTAATACATATTTCTTTAAAATGTAATATATCCATCGCCAGTGTTGAGATTTATCTGCTTAAATCTGTCTAGATAAAAATGTCATTAAATTTTGTCTTATCTAGATAAATATTGTATTAATTATCTATAGTAATATCTAAGATAAATAATTATATGATTTAAACAATGTTATTTAATCATTTTTTTATATAATTAAATTTTTTTAATTTACGAATAACGGAATAACATCATTACTATAAATAGTATATTGAAGCTCAATTAAGAATCGTTTCTTTTTCGAATACAATGATTTATCATTGCTTTTAAATGCAAAACATCCACTAAGAGTATCCTATCTGATAAGCGAAGTGCAACTTTCTAAAATGTATATTATCTATTATTATTGTTATTATTAATAATTATGTTGCAGGTATACATACAGCTGTAATACAATTTTTATTATTATAAAACTTTCCATTTTGATAAGGTATTTTTTTAAATTATTTTGTTTCGATACATTGTGTAAGTTCATAAATATGATATAAAATGTGTGTAATGCGATACATATTTAAACTAAGAGGACGTTCAAGTATTACGTCAGCACATTACTGGTCTCTTAAGATCCCCTCCTCCCCCTTGTCAATAATTGTTATCAAATGTCCAACCCCCCTACTATAATACGTAATTTATTACCATCTCTATTAAAAAAAAAAAAAATTTATATGAATTAATTAAAAACAATTGAAAAATGTTGTTATATATTTTGAATTTTATTTGACATATTTTGATAAAAATAAGTACCTATATATATAAATTTTTTTTTTATTACTACTGACGTCAGTATAGTTCTAACCCCCCTTCCATCCCTCTTGTCAGCAAATGTAAGCACACGACAAACCCCCTTCCCCTAAGCGCTTACGTAATACTAGAACGCCCCTCCCTTAACCAAGTATTTAAAAAAAGATTATCGGTTTTTTTATCTTATATCTAGATACATTTTACATACATTATCTATTTTTTTCTATCCAGATAGATTTTACTTAAATCATAATTATCTTTATCTAGATGAAAAAATACTTGCCTGGGCTTAATAGACGTCTATTACCAGTATCGTACATAACGAGCAAAGTACTTTCCCCCTACCCAACTGACTGGATTTTTAAAATAGGAGCATCAACTATAACTGGACACATTACGTGAACAAAAAAGTATAAATAAAAAAAAAAATATCATCACGATTTTCGAGATAGTTAAAAACGGAACACATATAATATATATATATTATATATTATGATCATGAATTGTCCTTACACATGACTGTTAGCCGAACTACGTTGCTCTCGCCGTCTCCTTCCACGTTACTAGCCAAACACGAATAGTTGCCCGCCTGCTGTCTCTTGACGTTCTGAAGGGCCAGGTCCTTTTGATTCATAATCACGCCGCTTTTAACGTTTCCTTGAACCACTTGACCCTGTGTCCGACGAACAGAAAAACAAACACGTGTATTCATCACTATACAACACAACGTATACTCATTACTCGGTATGGTTAGTAAAAAAAAAAAAAAACAGTTTTTTTTTTTTTAAAAAACTTGAAAAATGAATGGGATTCATTCAGAATACAGAAACGACTTTATGCACACATAATATAATATATTATGTACGTACGTTATGCGTACAAGCGTATACGTAGTTTGCGAACACTCGAATTGTACCCATTTATGTATATATATATATATTTATTATTATTTTTTTTTATGAATATATCCGTATATTATGTTTCGAGCGTAAAGACGAATTTCTGTGTGTGTGTGTGTGTGTGCGTTTTTTTTTTTTACATTTTAACGATTTCTCCGTTTTATTGGTATCATAACACGAACACAGCAGTGCATTATTTGAGTTTAAAAAAATTAACGAATAAATCAATAAAATTAAAAAAAAAAATAATCCTCAGATAACATCCGAACGGCATTGTATAAGCGATATTACGGAAGGAGAAAAACGCACTTTTGTTGCTCTACGATATCCGTGGTACGCACTCGTATTTTCGTTTAAAATGCAATGATAACTACCAGAATGTGAGCGGATTAAACGGTGACCCGGACGATTTTCTATCATAACGATCCCTTTTTTATCATACCACCGCATATTGATTATTATCCAAATGTTTACATATGATGGGGTTGAGGTCAAGGTGCAGTCCATTTAGTTAACAAGTCTATTGTGTAATACGCACGATGGAATATTTAAAGAACAAACACTTTGCTCGTATAAGCACCAATACTGCAAAGTGAGGTTAAGCAAAATATTATAATAATAATAATAAAATAAAAAGCAAATAAATAATTAAAAACAACCGACAAAAGTTAAACTCTATTCGTGTACGCTTAACACTGTTTTTAGCATTCCATTAGATTATACATTTCCATTAAACACTAATATATATATAGTTTTATGATTTTAACCGAAGGAAACGCGTATTCGCTGTACTGAAATATACGACGGGATGCGTTTCGAACGGAACGTTTCATTTTTAATTATTCATTTTACTCATTAACAAAGACCAATTTATCATGCGAAAGTAAATTTACGACGTTTATAAAATTCATTAATTTTAAACGAAAATAATTAGTCTACACAATACACGTATTTTCGTATTTCCATGTCGATAAAAATTAATTTATAAAAAAACTTCAAATCTCATTGTTTCAACTATAATATATACATATGTATATTATTTGAAAAATTTTCAACGAACAATTTAACCATAGCATTCGGTGTCATTTCCTCTCATTCCCAGTCTAATCGTTATTGTTTAATACTAATTGGACGAAATTTTAAAATATATAATTATCAGGATGTTCCGATGAAACGAAACGAAAAACCAACCGTTCAAGGCTATCACATCATGCCGCGTGAAATCGATCAGAAATTTAGCGAGTACTTACTGGAGTAACGTGAAAGGTCGTCCTTATATTATTTTTTCGACAATCAATTAAATAGAGTGGCATGTTCTTAAATGTTTTTTTATATATATATATATAACGCAGTTATGATTATTAGAAACGTTCGCATGTACTTGGAATATACTTACACACGGCGGATCTAGGAGTCGATTTTGTTGTCGATTTTTTGTCGAAAATTCATAAAAATAAGCGAAAAAATATCAAATCTCTGTTATATATTATAAAAAAAACTCTCATTGGGAAAAATGGATTTCCTCCATTTCCCCCACTGAAGATCCGCCCCTGCGACAAAGATCGTATACGAAGGAATTATTATTATTCGACGCTCTCGGTGCCGTATTCTTGTCTTCTGATAATATTCACAGAAAAGACATAATTTTGTCTGTATTTATTTAATTACATTTTTTCATTTTATTTTGTGTGCATTGAACTCAAAGGCTGAGTGTAGTCTCGTGCAGTACTGTAATGACGTTAACTTGTTGATTCTAGGGACAAGTGTAGAACACACATAAACGTGCACGTCTTGAACACTTAAGATGCAATCGCGCTGGCGAAAGAGACCTGCGGGAACGAGTGACAAGGGGGTTTTCTTGAGACTTTCTCGGCAAATTGCAAATTATGAAGGGGACGCGCGTGAGTAGCTTTTAAAGGCGTTATTCCTTTAAGTCTTTTCATTAACGAGGCAAATATGCCGTTTCGTACTCGTTTCTCTTGTGTTCGGACGATACACAAAAGAACGTTACACGTATATAGAGATTTTTTTTTTTAAATAATATTTACAATTATTATATACATGTATGGCTCACGGCAAGCTTTTATAATATTATTTGCATTGCTCTTCTATTTGAGTATTTGCGTTTTAATTTCTCACAATTCGAGTGACAAGTGCATGACAAAAAACGGAAAGGTGATTTCTTGTGATTTTTGCCCATATTTCGGTCATTTATACGATTTCAACAAAATTACCAGGATAAATAATCGTATTTCGATCCCTTTAAAATAGCAAGGTTGGGCAGTGGTTATTGACGAGTTAAAATTAATATTAAGTTAATTTTACTTAATGTGTTATATTTTTTTCAAATTAACTGTTACTTTAATTAGTTACATTTTTTGAAAACTTAGCATGTTTTAACTTCAAGTTAATTTTATACAAATCTATCTAAATCAATGTAAATTTTATCTGAGGAACAATTAAAATTTATCTAATGAGTTTTTACTTTTTAATACATAAAATTTAACTAAGTTTATTTACTTAACTAATAAATTAATATTTATAAGTTAATAAAAAAATATATAAGAAACTAATATAACTTAACGAGTTTAGAAAATTAGTAAACTTGTTCAACTTTGAAAAATAGAATAGAGTATTTCATTAAGGAATATTTTTAACTTGGTAGATGTGAAGCTAACGAGACGAAAACATTAAGGTATTTTTTTTTTTTTGAGGGGGAGGGTTTCAGCTAGCCGTATATACCCTTAAGAAATAATTTCAATAGATATTTGTTTTTGTAGAGATTTGATCGATATTATCGAGGTATTTTCGTTCTGGTTTTGGATATTTTCAAAAAATCATTGATGGATCAAAATAAAATTTCTAAACTCATATTTGTGTTATATTATTATAATCGACAGGCGATACATAAGTGATATATAATATTAAATATTATAATATAATAATAATCTACGTTAACTCCACTAACGAGTGAAGTTATGTTAGTATTACAATAGCGTTTTACAGTTATTGTATTCCAGAAAAAATAATGTGGGGGTAAAACACATTGGTATGGTATCCGTGGGATATTTCGGGAATATATTTTTTATCCTTTAATAATAATATAATTATTTGATTTGTTTTTTTTTTATTCCAAAATTTTGGGGAAAAGTCCGCAAGAGGATCAAATGGGATACATATCTTTTTCCCTATACCTATTGATAAATTTTGTTATTCCACGTTATTTTTATTTTAAACGAGAAAAAATATGGTAAAAAATGTCCTATTCCCGTGAGACGGACGAGTATAAAAGATTTTATGATAGACTTACGTTGTGTTTCCAGACCACTTTGTAGGCCGGTGGGTTGGCATCAATTTTGCACTCGAAATACACGTCGTCGCCCTCCTCGATGTCAGCCGGATTCATGTTAATTCCCAGGGCCAGTTTCAATAGCGGTACGTCTGAAACACGCGAGTACAGCAGCCGTTTAACGAAATGTATTGGAACACATTATTCAGAGGAGTCACAGTGGCAGACAAATATAAAATGTGTTTAAAACGCGTTATATAACACTGTCATCGTTATCTATAGCCGAACGTATATCAGCCAAGTGGTTTACACACGATACGGGGAAAACAAATAAACCAACCCGAAATTCAAAGAAAGACCTATTACGGTTATTGTAAACTAAAATAAAATGTTTGGATAAAAAACGATGTTTTATTATTTTCAAAATAACTTTACGTTAAAAACTAAAGTCAACGGAAAATCCGTGTAATTTATTAGATGCGATTATATACGTATTTAGGTTCATCACGATCCCATCACTCAATAGATTCGTTAGGGTTTGTTTTATTAAGTAATATACATGGTGAATTGTTCGAAACTAGAGAGGAAATGAATAGAATGCGATAATAGTGACACTTGACGGCGGCCTGAGATCCGTAATGGATATCAAAATCGATGTAGGTATTATATAAGAACTTACGATTTAGTGATTATATATTCATAATTTTGGGCTTTTTGATTTTTATCAGTCAATATACTATGTTGTTGTTTGAATCATATCAAAGAGTACTTTATGGTCGCAAATAATATAAAATGTCAGCCACATGCATTAAAGGTCCCCAAACTGTCGCCGGCGAAAGAAATGGATTATCAAACGGGCTGGTTATAAAAATGCATTTTTTTTTTAACTATTCAATGTTAACTTTAAATTATTGATTAGGTTTAACTTGACTAATTTGAGTGAACTTGATATATTGTTAAGTATTAATTTAAATATTTTAAATTAATAGTTGGTTATCTACAATATAAACTAAACAAAGACCTGTTGTTATGAAAAAAGTTTTATAGGTTATAGAACTTTAAAAAAGTATAATTAACGTTTTGTAGTACTGTTATTCATTATTAACACTTAATCTAGATATAACAATCTATTAATACTCCCTCGTATATTATGTCTTATTGAATATTAAAGTTTTTCACAAAAAAAAATTCTTAATATGTTTTTTTTGTTTAATAAAATCAGTGTAATTTATTCAATAATACATTTAAAGGCTCCATTTTTGGATACAAAAACACGTTATTTTTGTAACTATTTATGCATTTTAAAAAACATTCGATTTAGAATATTTTCGTTCTGAGCCCACTAGAAACCTATACAAATATTATATGATGTATAAAAATATATACTTGAAATTACTTACAGTTCACATCAATAGTCCACGAATCTTCTACCGTTTCAACTGCCTGCTGTTGCACTTGGTTGTTCTCGGCTCGGCATATCAGTGATTTCCTGTTGTCTGATTTCGTCGGTCTGAACGTCAATGTAGACGATGTGATATTGCCGTCAGCAGATACCTGTTGAATCGGAAACCTTATCATTAATACGGGTTTCCATTGAAATAATAATTATAAAAAACACACTATCGTTATTAGTTCTTATTCCATAAAATCCGCTTCGACATCGACAACTATGGCATTAAATATTATGTCGTCCTAACATAAAGTTTCATCGGAAGACTTGAAGTATGTTATATATAGTTACATAGTTGATTTTTGGTACCATAAAACATGCTAACTAAGATCGCAAATAATTTTGATTAGAGTAAATTTAGAGCTAAAAAACCTATTATAAATATTAAAAATAACAGCATTTTCGAGTTCACTATAGAGCTCTTTTTTGAAAATTAATTTTCAAAAGAGTTATAATTGTTTAAATATTTTAAACAATATTGTTCACATGTAAGCAATATGTTGCACGTCGTATTTAGAATAATGAAAAAAAGCTCCAAGGTGCACCCAAAAATATTGTTTTTTTTTTTTTTTTAATTTAAACAATAGAGGTTATGGCTCTAAAATCAATCTGGAATTATTTATTTGCACTCCAAGAAGATATATGTTTTTTAAAATAAATATTGTGATTATATAACAATAAAAAATGGTATTGGTACAGGACTATTTTTAACGCGTTTAGTACTATAGACTTATTTTTACGTCAGGAGAATGGCCTGTGAACGAATATACATATACTTCAGGGTACATAAAATGTTATCTATTCGTCCTAAATATATGGAACTTATACTAACCCATAGATAATAAAATTTCAAACTATTTGGAAAGAAAATTAAATTACGGTTTTTACATGGTGTAACTCAATATTTTAATTTTGCTCTTATCGGAGGGTTCTCAATAACCTCAATATTTGTGATATAATAACAGTGCACAAACTTCATGTTTACAATGTTTATTTTGTTTTTTATAAACATTTAAATGTATATTGAATTATTTTACAATATGATACATTATTTTCGTCCATCTATCGGTTATCTGATAATCGTGATCCTTTGGAAACCACTACCTATAAACCTTTTAAAGTTAAATATTTTGGTCAATATTGATTTTTTTTTGAATTTCCGTCTTCGATATACGGCTTTGAATGATTCCAAATATGTTATGAATATAATATAAAAATTGTGAAAAAAAAATGATATACATTTCGTGCAATCCCGAAAGGTAACAATCCAAAAAATATGTAGCACTGAAAAGGGTTGTGTTACTTTTAGAATACATTAGAATATTTATAAATAATCGGAATTGCGTTTTTTTCCCCCAGAAATTTCGTAAAAATCGCCTATATACAGAACCCAATTGAAAATCGGGCGTGTGTAGAGTCCTCTTAAAACGTTTTATCGGATTGACTAGGCGATTAAATATTTTATTTTCATAACATGATAATATTTCTTTAAAACGCGTTTTATCATGTGGTTTATTTTTATTTATTCCAGTAATAGAATGAAAATGAAAATAAACTATTTGTTTTTCTTCGCGCTTCGCCCAATCATTCCAGTCGAATATTATTCTGGACTCGTACGCGCAATATACCCAGTTATGAAGGAAAATAATAAGTTTCGACCGCACGAATCAGCCATTGAATGTTATACACACCCTAGCATATTATTATATATATAGTGACTGGTGTTGGCTTTTGTCCGTTACACGCAATACTACACGCGTACACTCGCAAAAATACGTACACACACACACACACACACATAAGCAAAATGTCAATCTAGGTATATTTATATTTTTTTGCATATATTAAATATATGAAATATTTAATATAATAGTTAATAAGTACGCGTGTATCACGTAAAAAAACCGAAATTAAAAAAAAAATTTGAAAAAAAAAATCGTATATATACGTATAGTATATTGTATGCCCGGGAGTTTTTTTTTTTTTTTTGTCGAGTTTCGCCATCAAAGAAAATACCCCATAAACGTTTATTATAATCAGTTTTTAAATATTTGTTTTTGCGATACACACACTGTCGAATACTGGCGTGCCATCCGGGAATAAATTAAGAAGCGCATCTGCCGACGCGATCATAAAATATATATAAATCGAGTTGGTTTTTATATTTTTTAAATTTACGACCGATTGATAACGGTAAACGAATTACGATAAATTATTAAAAAACTTTTTAAACCATCAATATATATATAAAGAAAACTCTTAACTGTATTATATTCGATAGTATTTCGGTAAATACTTTTTACTCCGACGTTTTACGACAAATATGCAAAATTCTAGTACCTCCAGGAGTTAAAAATCACAATATACCGTCGGATCTGCTGTAGGTAGGTACTTATATACACACATTATATAGTATACGAAAAGTATATAGAAAAATAATCTGATCGGTTTTATTTTTCATATAAAAATCGAAAAGAAAAAATAACTATAAAATCGTTTAGTTGGAAATTTACGTTTTATAAAGGATAACTAGGTCAATTTTTTTGTAACCACGTCGGAAATCTGTTCACGATAAACGTTTATTGGTTTACATTGGGAACGTATATAGAGCAAATTGCCAGCTATTAAGATCTATAAGGTTGGATCGAATTTCGGGAAGGCGTTTTCAAATTTCACAATAAAATAATAAAAAATATAAATATAATAATTATACAATTTTGATTACTTTAAAGACGGTTTTTTTTAATTTTATTAACACAATTGTAGAGATAAAGTGTAATTCAAGTTGAATTTCGGGATGGACTTAATCTCGTTGGATCCGTAGGCAGAAAATGTATTTATTTTAACGTTTACATTTCAAAATATGATAATTCAATATTCAAAATATTGCAAAATAAATAAGTTACCGAACCGAAATAGGTTATATCTCACAAAGATCGTAATTTTTCTCTATTTTTATGCGTTTATTTATTTAGATAGGTATACAATAAGAAAAAATACATTTGTCTAAAATTTCAATTTTCAATTAAAAAATAACATATTTGACTATACACGCTATATTAGTTCTGCATTTTTAAAATCAAGAAAATGATAGTAATATTTTTGTTTCTCAAATTTATTATATATAATTTTATGATGTTTGATTATTATAATTTGGGTCGACATTTTAATTCAAGATTCACTAAGATGGTAATGTCAAGGAATTGTTTTTGATTTAATGAAAAAATGACCGTCAATCAGAATAAAATATACGCAGGAAAATTTAACGATGCGACGAGTGTCAAACATTTTCTACAATTACAACTTTGGTAAATTTTGAGAAATTAACCTATTAAAATGTTCAGAAAATTCGTCAGTAATGTGTACGAGAGAATATGAAACACGTTTACGTTATTACCCACGGGATATAATATTTACATCTTATCACCGTAATAATTTCGGCCGTGTATTAATTATGTATTATTCGTGACAATCCCTATACGCACATAGTTAGACTATATTAAGTTTTAATCACAGGTAACTTAAAACAGTAACTTTGATATTGTGGACATAAAAAGATAGACTAAATTAAACTTTAAATACTAATATCATTATGTGTCGACGTTTAAAAACGTTGTGGACATAATGGAGTCTATGGTAAAAAATGCCAAATTGTAAACGAAAAATTTATTTCACAGATTCTGTAGAAGGTATCAGGCATGTCAAAGTTTTTTTTTTAAATTTGAAGCAAAAAAGGAAATTTATTAAAAATAAATAAAAAATAGATTTATAAAAAAAATGTATGACATTTTGTTCCAAAACCAGTGCCTTTGATTTACAAGAGTACACGTTCGGGGACAGAGAACTCATTTGATATTTAATATTAATAAAATGTTTGAAAATAAAAACTAATTTATTATTTAATCCATTTTGAATGTTATGAATAAAAATTTCTGTTTCCATGACATTTATAAATCGTTGTATTATTACAACATTTGATCAATAACATGTTTACGAAATCAAACAAAAAAATTTTAAAATGGCTTTAGAGGTAAAATCAATTATTAGGTATAAACTATATAAAAAATAATATTATTTATTATATAATTATTTTTATCTATAATATGACATTACTTTGATTATATATTGTTCAATATTTTATGTATAAAAAACCTGGTTTTATACATTTTTAAATGGCATTCATTTTTAGAATCCAATTAATATTTTAAAAATGCCTACAAAGTTGTCTCTAAAATATTGTCTATTATAATATATTTTATTATAGGTATTTTAATTCTAAAATTAATTCAAGAGGATATTTCGTTTGTATTTCATCAACATGTTTTAACTACTAAATAACGTTAGTGTGGAATCCTCGTAATTGAATTATATAACGATTTGAAATTTATTTCATCAGAATTGGTAAATAAATTCAAAAGGAAGTTAATTATATATAAAATGATACATAAATTTGTCTTCTTTTTCTTGTTCGTCCGTCTTAAAGGTTCATTAAAGAGCACACAACACAATAAATTATTCTCTTAAATTGTTCATTAAATGTTAAAAGAATTGTAGTAGGAACTATTAAAAACGATTTGGTACAAGTCCAATGTTAAAAAAAATTATTATTTAAGGAGGTATTGAAACATTTAGAATATGACATTATTGGGCTGCACAGTAGGCCATAAGTATATCTTGCTATTATAGCCAAAACTAAATTTATATTCAATAAAACAATTTCATTTTTATTTTTTTTGTGTTAATTGAATTCATCAATTGGATTTAAAAATGGATTTTAATGTCTTTTTATATACATTTCTTCTGTCTGTGTGGAAGTATTAAAATTCCTCCTAAACAGCTAGACCGATTTTAATGAAATTTTTTGCATTTTAGAGTGGGTCCTTAGATGTTTTAGATTCAAAATAAGATATTGTAGGTGGCGTTGCAATCGGGTTCTAGAAATTTTTTTTTTTTTTTTTGACGAAAATTTTTTTATAATTTTTCATATATCATAACATATAACCTCAAAATTTCACCCCTCCAAATGTTTTTGTTTTTAACTTATATTTTGGCGTGTTCTCATTTTCCACTAAAAAATGTATGAATTACTGTTTTTGAATACTAAATATTTTCAATATTACTAGTAACAACTTTCCAGTGTATAATAAAATAGACCTTACCCGACAAGAAAGAAGCTCGATTTATATCATTTTTATTAAAATAACACTAATTTTATTTTGCATATTTTTAACATTTTAAACTTTTTTGCATATTTAATGCAAATTTGTAAATTTTAAATGCATATTTTGAAGGTGATTTATGCGTATAAATCTTTTTCCAAGTAATAATCAGCTATATACATATTATTATGATTAATTAAATAGTAAATGATAATATTCTATAATATGATGAACAAAATATGTATAAAAAGGTGCAAAAATGTATTTGGATGTAAAGGGATTCGAACCGAGGATCCTGAGCATGACAACACTGTTAGATGCCAATAGATTATATAACACTATTAAAAATTATAAAAAAATCTTTTAAACAAACATCATAAAGTCAGTAAATTTAAATTAGAAATAAATTTAAAACCAAATCTGACCACCAAATTATTTTAAATCACCATTATTTTTTTAATCAAAAAATATAAATTAAAAAAAAATATACGAAAAATCTAATAACGAGATAACACAGCTTTTTTTCGAAATGTATATTTAACATATTTGATAGTTTTCTGTCTACATTTAGGTGTGATAACTGTAGTATATCTCCGACTGATAGATCGGCATATCATACAAAAGGAGATGTCTGACTTATTATGTTCTGGGTAAGAACAAATTGCTCCAAACAATGTCAGCACAGTACTTTGTACATTTACTAATTGGAATAGACATGATATAATGCATATAGTTTAAAATCTTCCAGCAAAAGTTTCTTGTAAAAGATTTTTTAGTGAGGGATATTATAGCTACATTGAGGAGTGCATAAACTAAAGTATTTACTAATATTTTGGGTAAAAAACCAGATATCTCTTTAAAATACAGAATTCGCTCAATTTAATCATCATGAAAGGTTGTGATTAGTTGTATGATAATAATTATAGATATGATTACACATTACTAATGTTTTTTGAAATTATTTAATGTTACGAGGATTTTTGAGATATTTAAAAGAAAAAAAAACCAGGGATTTTAATTTTGGGGCAAAAACCCATATATTTCTAATAAATTGTACTTAAATTAATTAATTAATTAAAAGTCCATTCAAAAGTAAAACGATTTCGGGTACTGTTATATACATCTAAAGCATGAAAATCTGTTTTTAAAAACCGTAATTTGATCAAAAGGGAGTCAGTAAGCAGTTTTGTTTTTTTATGTCCCCTGAACAATTTCAAAAAGTGGAGTTATTTCGTGACCCTTCAGTTACTTTTTACGTAAAGTATTTAGAACAGTATATCCGAGTTGTATAAAAAAAAGTATATTCCAATACTTTGCAAGACTGGTAATGGTAAGTATATATTTTTTGAACGTGTCACGTGGTTCGTGCGGTTTAATGAATGTAGACCTTTAAACAGGACTCACGGTCTGTGTGGCGTTGGTCAGCCTTTCGTTGTCCTTCCACCAGGTAATGTTGGCCGGAGGCTTGGAGCCCGTTGCTTGACACTGCACCTCGTACGTCCGGCCTGCGCTGAGTGGCTGCCTGCTGCTGAGCACTTGCGCTTCCAACGGTTTCACTGTAAGGGACAGAATAATTAAAAAACAAAATAAAAATAATAAAAACGAAAAAAATACGAGAATTAAAACAATAATTTTATCCGACCATCGCGCATCGGAGGATAATAACAGTTACTGTTCATCATTTGGGGGCGTTCAAGTATTACGTCAGCATATTTTTGGCCTTTTTAGACCCCCTCCTCCCCCTTTTTAGCGATTGTCAGCAAATGTCCAACCCATCCCTATTTTATTACGTAAGTACATGTCTGACGACCCCCTCATTTATTAAAAATAAAAAATTAAAATTTTCCGAATTTCACGTGAATTAATTAAAAACAAATGAAAAATTTCGTTTCATGTTTTAAATTTTATTTTACATATTTTGATAAAAATAAGTACATAATTATGTACATATTTAGATTTATATTTATGGTTCTAACCCCCAACCTCCCTCTATCCTCCTTGTCAGCAAATGTAAGCCCCTACCCTAGGTGCTTACATAATACTTGAACGCCCCCTTATGGTTAAGAGCACGTTATGCCAACCAATTTGTAAGTGTAAAAACATGTATACGCAGAGTGACGACTTAGTGGAAAGTTACACGAAATTTCGGAGGGAACGCATACCTTTTTCGTCGTAAAATATGTAACGGCCGTGTAAAAATTTTTAAAAAATAATTTTTGAATGTTAAATCGTACGCTGAATATTTAGTTTTTGGAAAAAAAAACGATATGACGTTCCCTCAAAATTGTTGTCATCTTTCGATTTTATAATTGATGTTTTTTGCTCTCTTAAACCACTAAAGGAGATGAGAATAAGTAGTACTACTTATTACTGAAATAAGGCTTCAGTATAATATTATTAAAAATAAATAAAAAATAAAAATATGGAACTTATCTAACTACTAGATCATGCAATTAAATTTTTTATTTTGTTATTTCCCCTCTTTTCTATTTCCGAATTATACACTGCATAAAAGATAGATTTTCCTTACACTTAACAAAATACTGAGAAAATCGAAAAAAAAGATATCTTTAAAATACCATCTAAAACCAATTTGCTATAAAATAAACCTTTTAACCCAGAACTCTTATACTTGGATTCTTCTACTCGAAAATTTTTACGCATACAAAAAAATATACATTTGTATAAAATGTTAAAACCAATACATTATTCGCTCTGTTAAGAATGTAAAAACAAAAATACATATTACGGTAATATTTGTTGCTATATAATTTTTTTTTCTAATTCTAAATTCCTAAATGTTAAAAAACCATTTTTCCCGAATTTTTTTCCTAATTTAAATTTTTGCCAAAATTTTCAATCTCTAGTGAAGACTGAAGCGTGAACGAGACAATGAAAGAGAAATGTATTGCTAAACAAAAATAATTATTGTTTATTAATATGGTAAAACCAGTATCGGATCGTTTAACGTTTGCCGTTTAACGGCAAATGCTAGCGGAGTCCGTAGGTAATTTTTGTTCCGAAGCCATCACTAATCTAGTACCTATATAATAATTATTGAATTTAATTGGATGGGAAGTTGCAATCACGATTTTCAGACACATATTACAATCCATTGGTGACACTATAACTGTTCGTCAGAAATTATACGATTTGAACATAAGTCTGTGATTGATGAAACAATCATATAATGTTCTGAATTTTATTATTATTAAATCGAATCTCTAATTGTAATTTAATCTCGTAAATATTTTTTATCTGCATATATAATTAAAACACTGTTTTTGCTATAACAAAATTACATTTTAATTATTATAATATATGTGTATAAATATTAATGTAGTATATATTGGGACATAAACATTCATTGATCCATTATTTCGAATTTGTTTAAATTAAATAAATACAAATTTCAAAATATATTAAAAAAGACCTCCCCTATAAAACTGCCACTGTAAATAGGAAATTTATTAAATAAATTGACTAAATTCAATTTATTGAAAATAAATAATAATCGGAAAATAAAATAAAAAAAGTAAAATTAAGTTACAGATTCCGGATTTGTGGTTACGAAAAATTACGAATCTTATTTACCTTATAAATATCTGTGACATATATTTTTCTACGAATTTTGAATTTGTTATCCCAAGGAAAGTAATTTTCAATAAGAAATATTCCTGAAACACATTTGATTTAACACTCTATCTATAAATAATACTTTAGGTGCTGATAATTTTGTGAAAAAAAATATCCATATGAACCCTTAGAAAATGGTCCTAGTTACGCCATTGCTCCAGTTATTTCTGTTTTTTTTTTGAAGTTACAGATTTAGCCCAAAAAAGTGAACAAAATCAAAATGGTATCGGGTGAATTATCGTAATTTGATGGTCGGTTTTTAGTAAAAATTTTGTTCAGCCGATTTGCGTTGTCTGAATTTTTTTATGTAAACCGAAAACGGTCATAATTATGGTAAAAAAAAAAATAAAATACTTAAAATACAATTGTGTTTATAAATGAGATTACTTAGTATATGTTTTAACTAAAAAAATAAATAAATCACTAAATAATAAGCAAATGGCAATTTTTATCGAAACTATCGTATTGGAATTTACAATATTTTGAACTACGAACGCAACTCTTGGGCCTATATAAATTTTTGAAATTTGTTCTTATGATTGATTCGGTATTTTATGCGACAATAAAAGTAACATTTTTGACAAGTATTTATATTTTTTGTGCAAATATTTCAGTTCAAAATATCTGCAGTCCTTCCAATGATCTGTTCCGATACAAGTATATAGAATTTACTACGAAACTCATCCACAGTGCCACTTTTCCGTCGTATTTTTCCAAGCGTGTTGACTTTTTACCAGTGTAAATATTTAAACAAAGTCCAATTTTGCCGAATATAGACGGGTCAATACTATTACGTTTATATGCAGAGTTAAAAGCTCAAAGTTCATTAATTGAGAAACTTTGCATTATTATTTATGTATAATTTAAATATTGGTTTAAACTCGTACTAATTGTAATGCTTAAATACATAGAACTCTATTGTGCGTATCAAATTAGAAATTTGAAATAAATTGTCGTGATATTTAGGGACGAATGTGATTTAATCAACTCGTTGTTTTGTGATAAACTGTCGAGTTATTTAAATAACGAACTGCGAACAACTCTGGTATTTATACAAAAATGGGTTCCTTTCAATTGTAAACGTTTACAGCTATATTTAGAAATATATAACATGCATATGTATATTGTATATATACTGCCTGTATTTAAACGTAATAACATACCATTACGCCATTGTTATTAATATGCGATATATGTGCACACTTTCCAGAATTTTATAAATTAAAATTACACTAAAATGAGAATCTTATAAGTCAAATTACTAGTGATCAAAATAAATGAATATTCAATATAATGGAGAGAAAAACGAGTATACGGTAAGTGTATTGTATAATGTATAGTTAGAATTTTAATTATAAAACACTAATTAAAAACATGTATAATGTATTATAGATACGTCACTTAATTTGAATACATAATATGCAAAGTTGGTCAAGTAAGCGAATTTTTTGAAATCGTTAAGTTAAGTTATTTTCAAAAAAGTAAATTAAGTTAAAAGTAAAATTTAAAAAAAAATAACTTAACTTGGTTAAAAATTCAAATTTTCTAATTAACAATAAAAAAAAAAAAAAAGAAAAAATAGAAAATACCTACCTCTCAACTTTTAAAATACTTATACTTTTGTATTCATATTAATATGAATGTCAAACAGATAGTACACCAACCACTTCAATATACTTTCTATATACAATTTACAATTAATAAAATATAGATCAACATAAAAATATCCACAGTTTCGATGCTAAAACTAAACTGGTCTGTGTTGCATGAACCAAAAAACCAACATTTACTACAATTATTTACCTCATGCTATCGTATATCCATCTTAATGTCGGTTTAACATGATTGTAAATTTCCCAAAATTATAACATTACATGAAATCTAAATATTATAAAAATAATGTGAAAATAATGAGAGCCATGAATCACAGTAATACTATAGTTTTCTTATAATCCTATTTATATAAAGAAAAAACAATTTAAATCTAAATAGTAGTACTAAATTTCCTATATTAAAAATGAAAAATTTCATTTAGAAAATTTGTACTGTTCTTCCGACCAAATTTAACTTAATTTAGATACTTTTGTATAAAGTTCAAGTTTCAAGCTAAGTTTAAAAAAAAAGTAACTTATTAAGTACTGAATTAAAATTAATCTAATTTTAACTTTTAACTCTTTAATGCACGGTCTTGATAATATATATCGTAATATAGTCGTAAATAAAAATATGATTATGTAGTATAGGTATTATTATTATTATTATTATGTATTATAATATTACACGTAGTCATAAATAAAATTTTGAATATACTTATGCCTCTATTTCACTAAATGTAGATGGAGCGGGAGCTTTGCTTTTTAAAAATTAGGAAGCGTCCTCTTATCATTTAATGATCAATATAGTATATAGGGTGATTACTTTGGAGATTCATACTAGAGATTTTAACGTTTAATGTGATAGCGTTAACCAATAAGGGAAAAAAAGTAAAGTATTGATAATGAAATTAAGTCGAAAAACAGAGTAAAAATTTTGGGATAGTCTAATTTATAAAGATAATCGTTAAATGCTGGGTGTCCACGACAAACGCTCCAGTGTGAATCTGTTTTTACTAGATATTCGCAATTTAATTTTTTCATATGTCAAAATGCGTATCAAAACCTATAGGAAAAATAATGTAGCACTGGTTATCATTTTTTCGTGACGATATGACTGTTGGCATGTATCGAAATTTTACCGGAAAAATCTAGTTATTCAATTAATTATTATTTAACACGAATATTCAGTACTATATTTTATATACCATAATGCATTTAGAATTTATAAATTATTATCACAAACAATTGTTAAAAAATTTTAAATGTAAATATTAATTAATTAATATAATATTTTATGAGAGAATACGATTGTATACCCACATATACCTCCCACTAAATCGCTGAACAATAAAAGGTAATAATATATTGTAAACGATAATTTAATTTCCAGTTTCAAGTTAAATAATGGTCAATAGACTGTTATGAATACGGTTGGACCGTTCGATGAAACTCAGTAATAGCATATAAAATACAATTTAAAAATCAATATTCATGGACATAATATTATAATATTTGTTGTAAATGCGTGAAGAAAATAATATACCTGTGTCCGAGTAAAAGTACATATTACCGAAAATTATGGTGTGACTTGTGGATATTTTTTTAACGATTTTTTAACAAATAATAACGTCTGACAGTGGATACAACACGAATAGAGAATTATATTAATAACAGGTATAGTCGTTACCGTAATTTTTTTTTTTTATCCACAGACATATATTGCACGGCCTAAACAAAAATATCTATATTAACTGCATGAAAATATTAACTTAATAAAGGTAATGAATCATGGAGTATTGCGTGTTGTGTATTATTTTTTAGTTTTTATAGTACTGACAAATTAATCATCATTGGAGACTAGAATACTGAAAAAGTGTTAGTAAAAAAAAAAAATAACAACAACCAGGAATCCTCTTTCCGCAGACAACCAACCAAAAAAAAACCAAAACCTAATTAAACATTATTATATACACGAATATTTCTGAAAAATCTTTTTCATATTTTAATATTGTTGATTTCAATATAATATTATCTACATATTTATTAGTATGTTTTTCTGATAATAATATATTAAATAACATATTTTGAATTTAACTGCTCCAGAAATTAAAAATTGAGATCATGTTAATTGTCATTCAAGTATAACCTAAACATAAAGAGAGAGAGGAAAGTCTCAAATGGGCTAACATTTTCTAACAAAGATGAAGGAGGAGGTAGGTCAGAATCATGTAAAAGATAGAAAATTAAATATGAAATTTTGAATTTTAAAATTTTCATTATTAAGGACGAAAAATGGTTATTTTTATTAATTATGGAAAGGAAAGATTATCTGACTTATGTAGACAAAATTATGGAACGGGTCTGCTGTTTACTTACATTTGCTGACAAGTGTAAGGGGAAGTCGAAATATCCAAAAATGTTCTGACATAATATTTGAATGGCCCATTACATTTATATGTATGTAAATTATATTGAAAATCAATTGAATAATCAAAGATAAATAACATATTTACATTTTCTAATTGTTGAATTTCAGTCGAAAACATTTTGTAAATTATATTATTATCTAGTATTATTTTTTACATTTTGATATTATTGCTGGAACTGTTCGAATAGGTAGTTTTAATTTGTAAACATTTTGGGATGAATATTAAATTGATTTTAACCGACATAAAATAATTCGATATGTTAGATCAATACAAGATCCCCAATAAAAGTAAAATTATATATTTAGATATTTTTTATTATATTTGGTGACTTAAATAAAAATATAAAAATATATATATAATGTTCTCATTATTAATAACATTTTATTTATATTCTTTTTATTTGTTTACTAAAAGTTTTTTAGTATATAATAAACATTTTATATATCTATACATAATTAATTTGTAAATTTTAAGTCGTTCCTTTCATATTCGAAGTGTATCAATTCAATTTAAAATAAATTGAAATTAGTATTGTGCTTTAAATTAAAGTAAATAAATAAATAATAAAACGATAACGTCTAATAACAATGGTTATTAGTGTGCCGTGATGAAACTCGTAATACATTCAATTTATTTGAAAAATTTTTATCTTGAAATAAGGATAAATATGAAATAAATATACGATATTAGCGTACTTATCTGTTCGTTATTTCTCATTTCCTATACTATTTATGATATAAAATACAAATCCAAATGTAAAATCTAACAATTTACTTTGTAAAATAAATTCCGGAAACATCTTACTTGGAAGTAGAGTGAATTTAAATAATCCTGGATAATTATTTTCTTCCGGAACATTGTGTCATTATAATATTCTAGATACATTTGTACGTAATATATATATATATCTTATATTTTAAGAATTTCAATAATACGAAAAGTCATTTTTTTTTTTTTTTTTTGTATAGACGATGGTATATTTTTCTTTTCTATTAAAAATGTTTACGAAATGCCCGAGGACACTGATCCGGAGTTAATTAATGTTGCCGGATCAGACAAAAAGGGACCGTTGAAGCTCAAAAAGAAAAGAACTTATCACTGAAACGTGATATTGAAAGCTTGTTTGTCGGCAATAGTGGAAAGTTTTCGGTGAACTTTAATCCCGAAACTGTTAGGGCTCGTGTTTATATTGGTATTAACTTTTTAAAAATTGAATTTCCAGCCGAATGGTTACATTCACCGCAATTTGATTGTGTACTGTGAACCACGTACAAGGCTTATGCAATATTCGAGCAAATTTGTACACAGTTGACCACCAAATGTCTAAACAAATTTCTCAAACCAATTCCAAAAGATCTTAAACCATTTCAAGTCGACGAAATGATCGATCTTGATATTCCTCTTCTATGTTGCACATCAGACGTACCGACCTAGTGCGGGTTGCAGTATACCGACGAACCGTTGTCGGAGAATTTAGCGGTAAAGTGGTGAGCGCATGGCTATTACGACGGAATCTAATAATATAAGTTCGGCTAATTATGGACGAAAAACACTAAATGTTGTTTAATTAATTTTTCTGTTCCAATTTGATATTCCGCTAATTCTCGTTTATTTTTCTCTATCTTTCATCGCAGCTAATAACTTCTCGGCAACATCGTCATGCGAACATTTGGTCCTTCGAGCCGGATCGTATTTTGTACAACTATTATAGTAACGTTTCGTCCCGTTCGGCTAATGGATTGGAAAAACGATGGCACGCGGATCCGGTAGCCCAGCCGGTCACGATGGTCAGGGAAATGCAGGCTTTATACCCAATCCTGATCCTGCAGGAATTTCTCTTTATCCTTCACCCTGCACCCTTTACGGCATCTCGACCGTATCCGCGTCTCACATATCTCCTCCCGTTCCACCTTTTATTATTATTATTATTTTTCTTGGCTCGTGATCATTTTTTTTTTTATTCGCAGGTCTCGTAGCGTGAAAGCGTGAACCATTCCACAGATTTGATCCTGTACACCGTCCTTTTTTTTATGAAAGTATAGTGGAAAAGTCACGGTCAACGGAGTTTCCATTCCGACCCCTGTTCTCCTACCCCATCGCTTACCCTCTACACACCTGTATACACACACCCTCTTAGGGTTCACTCTTTCCCACTGTATCTGCCCGTTCTATGGCCATAACGCACCAACTCCCACGTATAAACGTTGAGTAAGTGAGTTTCAGGGCAAAGACATTTTTTTGCCCTCTCCCCTACTATTCCATCCCATCGACCGCATAACAATACAACGTTCCCCGCACAACTCTGCACAACCTGCACACTCGAAGAAGGCAATTTTGATTTCTCATATATCAAATACACGTGAATTATGCTTTTGAAATACACACGCTCACACAATTTATAGTTCATAAGCGTCTTTTTCTTTTCTTTCTTTATCGTCCACCACAACGGAAAGACTATACCCGAATGGCGGTTTTCGGCAAAAGGTTTTTTACCGACTTTTTCTACGTCTCTTGGTGATTCTTTTTTGTGATTTTACTCAATCTGTATGCCATTTTGAACCGCAATGATTTAAAAAGAAATAAATAGACTCTCGAATTGCTCGCGTATCATATTGGAGAGTGGTTCGCTTATATCGTGCTTATTGTGTAGATATTATATAGTGTTAAAGTGCTAAAATCACACTTTGAGAACGGAAAATCGTATTTGTTTCTAGCACTTTTTGTCGAGGATGAGTAAAGTAAACGATAAAACTAACTAAATAAAAGTTAGGTAATTAGAAAATTTATTTGAATTAATAAAGTTAAATAATTATTGACCTAACTAGTTAAAAGTAAGTCAAAAATTAATTTAAATAAGTATATCGATAAGTGCATATTTTATTCATAATAATTTTATAAGAAATAAGTTTAGAAAAAAAAAACGGACAACTAAAATAATTAGGCAAGTAATACGTCTCGGTTTACAGTGTATTTTATTTTAATAATTAAAAAAAAAAAATTCTTGTTACCTAAAAACAAACTATGAACTTATGTTGAATAATATTTTATTTTAATGTACTCTGAATCAATAATAATTAAATAGTTATATTTACTCGCTGTAGATTTTTTTTATATACATAATTTGATAAGTTTATAATATACCAAATTAACAAGTTGATTTCCGTCCTTTCTTTTTATACACCATACAATTAATATACCTAGTCTTGTTTATTCGACTTAAATGATTTTTTTTTCATACATTTATTATAACCATAATCCATTTTGTAACTGCTATAAAAACTGGCGGGGCAAAATAATGACATAAAAAAAAAAAAAAAACATTAGAATTTATTGTTATAAAAATTGAACTTTTTTGCACAATATATTTGGCCACATGTACACGGTTTTCTTTAAATCTTGTCCAAAACATTATCAAATAATAGGTTTATAACATGCTCATAAGTCCTTGAGTAATCCTTCATTTAGTAGGATAAAATTATATTGAGTGAATACGCACTTAACGCGTAGGTATATTACATAAATACTTAATTCGAAACATTTTATTGTAGCATTCAAACTTAACTGGTATTTATTTTTAATTCCAAATGAATCTGGAAACAATGTATTATATTTGTTTTATTTAACCAAAATAATATATTAAAACATTGAATGAAATAATTAAAGAACATATTTTAGAAATACGAGTATAACGTATAACACAGTAATAGGTATACAATAAAATATAAAACAATATTGTATTAATCCTATTATACAAACATTATATCTAATAATAAATCTATTATTACTAATCTAATCTAAATAATATATTATTTATCATTTTTTAGTATAACCAATTATGAAAAATGTCTCACTACACATTGCTCAATTTTTAAAACTATGTGTAAATATTTTGTTTTTAACACACCCAAGAACTCAATAAATGTCTAACAAATAATTATTAAAACTATATAATAAAAACTAATAAGAAAAATACTAAGTATATTAAATTTTTAATATTATAATCATTTTCCATTCCAAATATTTATACACATCGATTTTTCATTTATGATACATTATTCTAGAATTACTCCTACGAAATATTGCAATAAATATATTTACATTTTAATAGAAACAGGAAATTAATAAGAGCATATTCAATTATGATATTATAAGAGACAAACTGTTTTAAAATGTAATTAAAATTTTTGGCATCCCTCTCCACCATTTCATATAATAATGACTCCTCCATAAATCTTTCGAGAAATAATATTTCCGATTCATTGTGATTATCAAACGAAATTTAACTCCTCGAAGTATCAACAGTTATATGAAATTCATTGTATTATATTATATTATATTATAGAGGGAACGTACTGCAAATGACAGTTTTGTCAGTGTTTATTATAATGAAGTAATTATTACAATGCAAATTTATTTCCAAGTTGAAAAATGGACAATTAATAACGTTTTGCCTTCGTTATGATATTGAGAAAAAGATTAATAGTTTTAAAATTCTATTAGAAATACGAAGTTTAATCAATATATTTTGCAAACAAAACATTCTAATTTGTAAACAAAAAACTTATTTTAAATATGACTTGTTGCTTTTACCATTTAAAATACTAGTTATTGTATAGTATTTATTTATTTATTTATTTATTTTTATGTCTTTCCGATTAATTGTTACGATTCGCAATTTAAATGAAGCAACGACCGTTTTGAGAGGGAGGTGGTGGCTTAAATAATGTACCTATAGTTCAAATCAATATTGTACACGTTTAAATTATGACTGTTGTGTTTAAAATAAATATTTGATAGATATTTAAATTTTCCGAAAATAAAGTCCCATTTATCATGCGAATATTACGTTAGGTAGGTCGAGAATTATACGCAATAAATAAATTATTATGATAATATCCGTTCGTGTTTCTTTTGGAAATGTATAAAGATACTTGTTTAATTTTCACACTCTCCTCGAAATCGGACCGTTAAATTGTACGCTCTGTACTCGAAAAATGTAGGCTGAGGCTGTTGGGAGTACTGTTTGGTCTAGGCAGTTTTTTAGCGTTTTTTTCTTCATTACAAACCGAAGTGAAAACGTTAATATTGATAACAGACCTGACCATATCCTTATCAAATACGCATGGCACCACCGGGACGTATCATATTTCTTTAATAATAGTGTATCTGTGTACGGCAGTAAACTTCAATGGTTTTATTTATATTAGTCACAACTAAATTGATAAATGTGTAGATAAACAGATCACGGAAATTGAAGACTAGCCACTGTCTTGCATTACCAATATTATAATTTAACTTGCAACGTAAAATGTATAACAAATATATTAGAAATGCTATTAGAAAAACTATACTTCATTTAAAATATTGAGGTGTTTTAGATACAAAATAAAAAGCGAAAAACATATTTGTAAAGAACCATCATTTTTGATGTACCAATAGTAAACACAATTGTTGTTAGTCATATAAAATTCTATTTGAGTAATTAAAATTTTTTTTTTTTTTTTTGATTATTGTGTTTAAAATTTTATTTATTTTTACTTTCTTTTTATATTATTTTCAATACAATTTTTAAAATGTTGATATACTGTAATTTAATAATATTCATTATTAGTTGGATCAACCAATCTTATTTATTATTCATTGTTCGTTATCGAATGTATGTGATTATGTCACGGGATTATAAAAAATAAATGATCTATCGTCTATTTTTTCAAAAATGCTAATTTCAATCAATCAGTTTGTTATTTTGTCATACAGAATAATACAGATACGTCACTTCTACTGATAAGAAAATCTTGTGTACCAGTCATTTGATACTTGAAGTAATGTTCAAAATCCTTAAATTACACCCATGCTACTAGAAATGATACGTCATATTTTGTTATGTTATTTTTTTAAGTTGCCCTACCATCTATCAATGTTTGGTCATTACGACCCAAAACAATCGCTATCATATAAATTTATTTGTTATCTACAAAATATTTTTTGGCACCTCAGAGATATACTTGTAAAGAATTTCAAGGTCAAATGATAGTTTTATCAAATAGAATATGGGAGAGTGATGTAGGCCTGGTTGTAATACTCAGTTTACACTTGAATTTAAATTCAAACCATATATATATATATAGTAAAATTAAAGTTATACGTTACTCGAAATTTAAATTTTTTACCTACATTAACCCTTTTAGTAATGAAAACAGTTTAGAAACCTAAAGTTATAAGTTATACACCTAGTTATAAAGTATCGTAAATTTTACGATATCTTTGGTCATACCAAAATTATTTCAATCGATAACCCACTTGGTCATTTGAATGCAAAGAGCTACTTTGAATAAAATATTTCCAAACAAATATGGTTCTATTGACTGTATATAAAGCTATTCATTTAGGATCTAAAATTTCTATATGGAATACATTCTAGAACATTGGTAAAAGACTGGAATATTTTTGTTTTTAAAAGTAAGAATACCGCTTTAGAGGAACAAGACAAAACAATGTTATGTCATATTCAAATTTAAACGAAATCTTCCCTGAAAAAATTGTTAAATCGTTAATGTCACAGAACGTTTTTTTTTCAAGTCCGCAAAATTTCGGCGCACTCATATTTTATAATAATAATTGTATGATCAAATGTTATGCAGTTATCACTTTGTTACTCAATAATGAAAAGGTTATATGTCAAAATAATTCGAATTGTTAGGGAGAGCATTTTAAAGTTAAAAATCACCATTCAGTTTTGCACGAATTAGAACATAAATATACATATTAATATTTTGATTAATAATTATAGGATTAATGAATATCTGAGATTAATGATGAGACCAGTGTGATCAATTATTTTATAAAATTTTATAACTATATTGTGATAATGGTGATAATATTTAATTTGCATTTGACCAATTTTTAATTTTATTAGTTTGTAAATTTAAAGATTATATAGGTACCGCTTATTACTATCATACGTTGTGTTGTATTATTGTTACCAATACCATTTAAGCTCATTGCGATACCATAATATCCACAATTTTATGTGGCCCAAATTCCCGACGTTATTTTTTAAGTTCATTTCATTTTACCATCACTACCCCTAAATTTTAAGAATTAACAAAAATGCCTAAGCAATCACGTTAATGTCTATCCAAATGAGGCATTAACATCAATACCCGATTATCAAAATTACCGAAACATATCTTTATATGTATAAATATTCTGTACGTTTGTATGTCACTTAACTATTCCTAAATGGCTGGACCGATTTTAATGACATTTATTGTATGTGTTTGAGTGGATTCCTGGATGGCTTAAATTTACACTTGGATCCGATATGTGTCGCGGAAATCGGGTTCTAGGATATATTTTTTTATTTTATGACGAAAATTCATTTTCCATTTTTTAAGATATTTCGCATATCATAACATAGATTTCCAAATTTCACCCACTTCCCCTGAATAATTTTTAAAATGGAAAAAATCATTCGTTCATAATTAATTAACCCATAATAAAGGACAGGTCTTTTTATATACCATGTTTTTGAACACACTGTTGAAATTTAAAAAAAATTTTTTTTTTTTACATAATTGTCCCAAATACTTCCTTGAATGTCCCCATGTTGACCGTTTTTTCATTTTTTTGCCTGTGGTGAGGAGGGAAGTGGTGTATTGTACTTATGATATTTATGGAGTATTGAAAATTAAAAAATATTAATAATCAGTGGATGGTTATGCGAACTATTTTAACTACGACAAATGATCGAGCTGATATAATAAATTCGCAAATAATAAGCGAATATAAAGCAAAAAAAATAAATTACTTATCCATCGATACAGTTATCGACAAAGAAGAATCGTTCAAATTTCCTACATAGTTCTTAAATTCACAAATATTATCTGATTTACATTTACATAAAATATTATTAAAGTAATGGGACTTGGTTCCCTGTTACTTCTCTTACAAAAATGTAGTGGAAGCTCAAACTTTGATAGTATGTGCTAACTATCATACATACAGATGCGACCGAAACAATGATACTAGTCCCCTTTCTACTCACGGTGGTGTTCTCATTGCCATCAACAAATTTTTTCGCCTCAATTATTAAAACATCCTCATACTAAACTAGAGCTTTTATTTGTTATAATTAAACTTAATCGAATTAATTAAATTGTAAGTGCTGTGTTTATACCTAATTATTCATCGATTGAAATATTTACTGAATACTTTGACTGTGTTAATTATGTTATATACTTATATATAATTATCCAGATTGTTTTACTAGGTGATTATAACTTATCATCCGCAAATTTCTCAAATATTAATTCTTTTTTATTTATTTTTTTTGATTATTTAGATAATTTAAATCTTGTTCAATTGAATAATATTTTAGATTTTAATAATTTATTGTTAGATTATGTAATTTCAAATTGCAAATATTTATTTGTTAATTTAAATAATTTTACAATTGAAAGTGGTGTTAATTATATTTCAAATAATGAAATTAAATATATTTGGAATAAAGCCGACAATGCAAGTATAATTAAGTTCCTTGGAAATGCCAATTGGAATGAATTACTTAATGGATACTAACATAAAATTCTTCTATAATATTGTGTATTACCTAATTAATCAACTTGTCCCTACATATTTTACTTATAAATCATCTTTTCCGTCATGGTTTAATAATAATTTAAAATACCTTATAAAACTTAGAAATAAAGCACATTTAAGCTATAAATAGTCAAATGCAGCTATTGATTACCTTAAATTCTCTATTTTAAGAGCTCAGTGTAAATCGTTAAGAAATATTAACTATTCAGATAATTTATCTAATATTCAAAAATCTATAAAATATAATCCCAAATCTTTTTGGAAATTTTTCAACGTTAAAAAAACAAATAACTCCCTTCCAAATATAATGCATTTTGATTACAATCAAACAGATAATAGTCAATGTATGGTCGATTAGTTTGGAAAATACTTTTCAAGTGTGTATACACAACCTCTCCCTAATATTCACAATAATCCTACATTCTTTAATACTTCAGTTTCTCTTTGTAATATAAATATCACTCTTTCCAATGTCTTTCATGAACTCGACACTTTAAATTTAAATGTATTAATTGTAGTCCTGATAATATTTATCCTAAATTTTTATTTAATTGTTGATTCATATTATTATATCCCCTTCACATTCTATTCAACAAATCCATAGATTTAGGCTTATTTACTTATGCTTGGAAAACTATCTACATCACTCCAATTTATAAAAAAGGTGATCGTTCTTCTATTTTAAACTATCGTTCAATTTCTAAAATTTCTATTATCCCAAAAATATTTAGCAAAATAATTAATAATAAAATCACTCCTATATTAATAATTTGTTTATCAATGAACAACATGGTTTTAGAACAAAGCGATCAACGGTAACCAATCTAGCTGTTTTTAAACAAAACATTTTTGATTTATTTTCTTCTAATACTCAAACTGATGTGGTGTATACAGACTTTAAAAAGGCTTTCCACCGAGTAGACCATAATCTACTTATTGAAAAACTTAAACATTATGGCATTAATAATCCTCTTCTTTCATGGTTAAATTATTTTTTAAAAAATCGTTTTCAAATATTAAAATATGGCAACTCGTAATCTAACCCTATTTCAGTAAAATCTGGTGTCTCTCAAGGTGATCGTCTATTACCTATCTTATTTCTTATATATATTAATGATGTATTTTTAATCATAAAAATTCAAATTTATTACTTCTTGCCGACGATGCAAAAATCTTCAAAACTATTAATTCGGAATCAGACACTAAACTGTTACAATCAGATTTACATTATTTTCATATATGGTGTGTTAATAATGGAATGGACCTTAATGTAAATAAATGTAACACTATTTCATTTTCTTATAAAAAATCTAATATACATTTTGATTATAATTTATTTAATTCTGTTAATTAGTTTTTTTAAAGCGTAGTAAGTTGTTCTGAATTTAGTAATCCGCATGCCCTAAAAATATATATTTAATTCTTTGGTACATTCTAATTTAGAATATAATTCCTTCATTTGGTCTCCTAATTACAGTATGCATACGCCATACTTAGAGTCAATACAAAACTCTTTTCTTCGTTGTACTTCGTTTAAATGTAATTTTCAGAGGCCTCCTCATTCGCCATATGACGGTGTTTTAAGTTTTTTCAAAATATCAACTCTTAAAACTCAACGAAACTACTTTAATATAATATTCCTTTATAAATTACTTGTAGATAAAATAGACCATCCTCAATTATTAGAAAGAATACATTTTAAAATAAACTATAAAAATTCAAGAAATAGAGACCCATTTTTTGTAAATAATGTTAAAGCCAAATATTTATTTTCTTCTCCAGCTAATACCTCAATGTCGATTTGAAATAGTACTAATTTAGATTTATTTTATTGTTCAATTAATGATATTAACTATGCATTCAATTTATAAACAATCTCCTTAACATTTATACTAATTATTAGATTATTTTGATTTTTAAAATTGCTTAAGGATATCAGTTTATATGTACCTATTTATTATTTGTGTTGGGTTATCAATGTTATGATTTTTATTACTATTTAATTTGGTACTACGTAAATTATATTTTTATTTGCCAATATGTAACATTCTCTTTCCACTGTTATTAATTATTATTTATAAATGGAGTTTTCTCAATGTATATAAATAAATAAAAGAAGAAAATATATTTTTAGCGAAAATACCATTATAGCTCAACAATTTTCCAGTTAAATTCAAAAAAGTTCAGTTTCCAATAAAAGCTTATAACAATTATATGTAGCATTTTTTCAGAGTTCGTATACTTGACTATTATTTAGACGTTTATACACCATAAAATAAAACCTTGAATGCGGTATATCAAACAATACTGGGCAAGTTAATGATTTTTTTTATCTCAGTCAAAATAAGCTAATAGAAAAAAATAGTAAAAGTTTAAGGTTAATAGTTATTTTTTTTCTTTATGATTAAGTTAAGTTAAAAGTAAATTTAAGATAAAAATAAAAATAACTTTTTAACTTAAGTTAAGTTAATATTTTTTTTTGTACGAGTCAATATAACATTTGAAATATACACTACACAGGTATAATTAAGTACCTATCTATTATTTTTTTTCGAAATAATGTTATTTTTAACTTTAAGCATTTTAAAATGTTTAATAATCGTTTTAATTAATTTACATAATATTATTGAAAATACTAAAATGCATTTATAATAAAAATTATTAAAATTAACAACAAATAGGTTCATAAAAATGTTTAATGAATAGATATCTACACATTTCATCAAAATTCTAAAAATAGAAATTACTCATTGCAAATTACCTACCTAAATACAGTTTATTGGTGGGAAACTAATATATTCCTCAATTTATATTATAGGGAGATAAGTATAAAATATGTAATAATATATAGTTTTAATATATTTTAATATAAGAATTATTTGAAACGACAAAAACAACTTTATTTTTATTCGAGCATTTTGACAATACACAGAATATGAAATCAAAATGCATCAATTATTTCAAAATTAACTTAACCGAGTTTTAATTAAAAGTTTATATAGCCAATGATAAGTTAGGTTATAAAAATTAAAATATAAAATGTTAAAAGTTAAAATTCACTTAACTATTAACCCCAGTCTTGTAAAGTATTTGAGTAAATATATTTAAATACTTTTTTAGTTGGTATTTAGAATACTTTTTAAATACATTTTAATTAAAGTATTTTAAATACTATCCCATTAGTATTTTTACTAGAATTACAAATACTTTTATTTAAATACTTGTGAATATAATTTCCTACAATAAGCTTTAATTTTAATAAATTTCATTCAATCAAAATGAATATTTAAGTATGTTTGTATAGTGTAATTTTAAATTTACTTTATCATTTAAATTGAATATTATTTTACAGTACGATGAATTGACAGACGGAGTTACAGGGATTTATGTATAATATGCGGGTAATAGATAATAGAAAACTATATTTAATCTATGGTATAAGTGTAAAAAAGTCGATACAAATTGCAACCGCCACGCGCGGATGTTAATAAAATCGCAAAATGTCTGAAATATTTTTTAAAATAATAATTGTAATATCGTCGAAAATACAACGGAAACTCGATTGACACGTATTTGTTTCGTCTTATAATAATTTTATTATTAGGTAGGTATATTATATTATAAAAGAATATATAATAATATATGTAATAAATTAGGTATATAATATGTATTAATTACTATATTTAACACGGTATCGTAAATATATGAAAAATGTTGGTAAAAATAATTATTAATTTTTAAAATATAGTAAAATCTAAAATTAAAATTTTTTAAATAATTTTAATATTTATTAAGTATATTATTAGAATTATTTAGTAATTATTCAAATAATTGAATATTTGTAGTTGAGTGATTTTAAGACCTATAACATAATATAATTTAAATAATACACGCAAATGTTTTAAAAATATGTAAATTTAAAGCCGTATAAAAGTATTTGTATTTAAATACATACCAAATATTCATGTTTGTTCTTAAATACTTTTTTAAAAAAGTATTTGAAGTACGTCTTAAATACTTTTTATGTCAATGTATTTGTATCTGTATTTAAATACAATTTTAAAAGAATTTTTTTACAAGGCTGCTATTAACCCGTTTATTATGTTTAGGATTGAACTATCAAGTGATTTTGACTTGAGTCATTTTTGTTAGAACATTACTTCATTCATAGTTCTGCCTAGGCATTATAGAAGTAATATTTAAGCGTAAAATAATATGTTTGTGGAATTATTTTTAATCATAATGTATGTATCATTCTGGAATATCATAAATTTAGTTAAATTACATACATTACTTATAATATTTATATTAGAAATATTTAATTACATTTTCGTTCGAAACTGCACACGCGCAAAACCGGATAATTCAGCCAGTAGGTATATATAATATACATACAATTTTCGATTTCACTACGAATGTATAAGAATTATCGTAGTTAATATTCGGTTTTTGTTGACAACTTTGTTACGCGTAATCGCGTTTATATATTCGTAAACGTTCGAAGCGAACGTTTTTAATATAATTCTATGGTATACCGTACACGTAATGCCACGTGTACTGTATTGAAAATATAAGAACATATGGTTTCGAAATGTTTACGTCGCGTGGACGGAAAAATAACAATAATATCATTATCGAGAACGCGACTTTTCTTTGACATGCATATATATACGCGGGACTTGTGCGGCCCCACCGCATAGATCGAAATTCAAAATTTAACGGTATATATACATAAATATGGCCTCGGGGGAATAGGACGGATTCCCGTACTTTATAAGTAAATTATACTCGAGTTTAGCTCTCGAGTAGATTTATTGTATTTTTTTTTTTTCTTGTTTTTTGTTTTAACTTCTTAACATTGATTGGTTCTCAACAAAGGGTTGGTCCCCGGTGGCCTAACGAAGCCCCGCGCACGGTCTATTATACTTTTATTATACTCTTAGAGTTAAAATAATATTCCTTCGATTTTTTTTTTTTTTTTATTTCAAGTATTTTATTTTAACGGACGACGAGCGGACGGCTTTGATAATATCCCGATGTCGTCGTCGAGCACAAGCTTTCCGGCGCGTTCCGATCAATGCGCGCGTACGTTCGTCTTGTTACGCTTGGCAATCGTATAACGATGTATTCTTTTAAAAGTCGAAAAAAAAGTAAAATAAATAGTCAAGATAAACGATGATTGTTGTTTCAAAAACTCCTTTTGTTGCATATCCATGAGATCAAAGCTGGAAATTGACGAGTTGAATGTTAAAATCAAGTTAAAAATTAACACGTTAATATTTTTTATTTTTTTTTTTATTAAATTGATTTTAATTTAAATAAATTACCCGTTTTTAAAAGTCAATACGTCAACTTCAAGTTAACTCTACATACAAATGTATGTATATCAAGTTAAAATTTCTCCGAAAGACAATGCACATTTTCCGAATGAGGTTTTTAATTTTTATAATTGGAAATTTTACCAATTTTACTATTTAGATATATTATTGTTTACATTTTTTATAAATATAACTACAAGAAAACTATAGTACGAGTATAACTGTGATTTACGATTTAGAAGTCATGTATGGGTATCTATTGTTAATTTGGGAAATTTATATTCGTATGATAAGCCAACGTTTAGATGGGTACCTACACGAGGGCACGAGTTTATAAATTTCAGTCAATTTTCGTTTTATTGGCTCATGCGACTCAAACGTGTTTAGTTTTCGCATCGAAACTGTCGATATTTTCACATCCATCTATATTTTATCAATTGTGTCTATCCAATATTGAAATGATATTAAAGTGAAGGGTACTGTCGCGACATATATGTATATATATGTCAGTTTCATATAAATATTAGAGTGAATACAAAAATATAAGTTTTTTAGCAGCTAAGAGGTATTATCTAATTTTTTTTATTGTTAATTAGAAAATTTTACTTTTAACTAAATTAAGGTACTTTTTTAAATTTAACTTTTAACTTATAAAGTCAATAAAAAAATGATACTAGTAACTTTTAGCTTTACATCACTTCGTTATTTTACAGTAACTTAACTCAACGAACTAAAAAAATTCGTTAACTTTCACATCTTTGATTGTGTTACATACTCGTATATTATTTTGTATGGTTTTGTCCGAAAAAGAATTTCGTCGATTTGATTCTTACACTTTGTAGTTGGAGAACACAAGCTATACTTTATATAATATATTATCTATGTATTTGTATATATTGATATTTTTGATGTGATATTTTTTTCTATTTTAATATCCGAGCTCATCGGGATCTTACGAAATATATTATAACGATGTAATTTTTGTGTTCCCGGCAAATTACTATCCAGAAACGGTAAAACTTTTCTCAAAATTATGTACCTATTTTATGTAACATATTTTCTGTTAGTCAAAAAAAAGTCAACAGAAAATAATATAATAAGTATTCTATGAGCAATAACTTATATGTTTATTTTTTGTATTCTTAGAAAATATAAATCTATAACTCTGGTAAATCGTTCTTAGAGTCGTTTACATTTCTGAATAATCATTTATAATTTACATATTAAAACAACTAGAAATATGATACAAGATGAGCAATTCAATGGAAATAAATCTAATATCTCTAAATAAGTATTTTATTATATAATACATAAAAAAAATTAATTTACGAATACCATTAACTTCAAATGTGCTATAATCCAACTGGAGTTTTTATGAAAAATTATATAAACACATGTATCGATAGGCTCGATTATTTTGGTTAAAAAGCGGTTCACTGAAAAAAAGTTCAATAAAAATAAACATCATTGCCATCTGTTGCTCTTGGAATCGAATAGTTCGGGTAATATAATAAAAAGGTAAACTATTTTAGTTGGTTAACCGCAGAAATAGTTTAAAAAAATTAATATTTACATGTTTTTTTAATTTAAATGCAGAAAATCTCAAAAACGATTGGAGAATTGTTTGTAAACGATAAAGAAAAAAGAATTCGGGGCCGGTGGTTATGAAATGGGCCGCACAATTAGAAAAAAAGGATGGTATTCAGAGTTATCATTTTAAATACTTATATGATTGTCTTACATTAAAATCATATCATCGTTATTAGTGATTAATAGAGATAGAACCTTATCGTACTAACATATATTATCTTTAAGTTTAATATATATATCGTCCAATTTTTAAAACTAATAGATATTCCACAATATACGAGGGTTGAACAATTTCTTTTTTGAAAATTTTCAATGGTGGACGTATAGGTTTAATTAGACGTTTAAAAAATGCACATTTACATTCTATATATTTCCAAATGGAATGTATAGAAAAAAAATATGTATTGAAAAATACGATTTAGAACATTTTTATACAACGCCCACGAAATATCTTGATTATTGATATTTTATAGTTTTTCAGAAGAAATATTTTGTACAGTTCTCATATCGGTTGTCTAATACGAAATCCTTATGGACTGAAGTCTATATATAATGTCTACAATTAGGTAATGTTCAGCAGTACATATATAGTAAAGGCTTCCCCTTTACGTCCTCCGGATTTCCAGAAAATCCAACATCGGTACCTAATTGATTTCAATTGGTTTTGGGAATAACATAGAGTGAAGATAACCTCTTCCTGTCATAGTTGAAGATTTATTATGTCTGTGGTGTTCCTGATTTGGCATTTTGAAAGTTTTGGTTAATCGAATGTTTACTAGAATTTATTTTTTCAACTAAAATAATTGAGTATTGAATTCAATTCTTATAGTGCTGCAGATAGAGCAGCGTCTGTAAACATTGATTTGATCAAATGCCGTTGCAACAAATTCCTATAATCCAATCGTATACATTTTACAGTATATCTCCAAAATAATTGTGTGTTATTATAATTTAAATTGTTGATAATAACTAGGTAATATTATTCTAATAGATTTACATAAATATATTAATAGATAGAGAGCCAAATGTATAGTTTAGAAGCCCTGGGACTATATTTTGGCGGGGGTACTAAAAAAATAAAAACCATTAAAAAAAAAAAAAATACGAATAATATCGGCACTAAATGCACTAAATTTTGGCAGTAATTTGTTTAAAATTTACACTTTATAAGGTACCGTACAAATTAATTTGTAATAGGTTTGTTAATACCTAGTTTATCGGATAACATTTCATCGTTATGAAATTGCATCCAAGTACATTGGAATACACAAATCGTTTTAAATAAGTCTGCTGAAACACTCAATTCAAAGGTTTTTCTTCCTACGTATTGTCCATAAATCTAACATCGTACACGTAGATTTGTTGTTTTATTATCTTAAAATACCAAATTTGTAGTTTATACCCTTTGTGCGTTGTAACTTTATCACTATTGTTCGGCAATTGTTTAGCCAAATTAGTTGTTGTCGTTAAAATGGTCAATATTAATTTGATAAAATATGAATATTTTTATACCTATTAATAAATAAATATTTTCAACATATTTTGTAGTTATATATTTGTTTTTGGAGTATTTTCTAAGACGAGCGTATTAGATTAACGATGACCAGACCCAATTGAACGTGTATATTTTGATAGAAAAAAAGGCAATATCGCTGTCTGGTCGCAGCTTTACATCTATAAAGTCGACAAAACGGGGGGGGATGCTTTTACCGAATGAATTTAATTACAGTCTGTCGAACGGTCAACGTCAATACCACGGTGGCAAACTACCGGCAGTGAAAAAAAAAATGCCGAAACTCCCGACGTGGTAGCCTTTGTAGTATTACCAACCATTGCCGACCTTTGACCCAACGCCGAAAATAACGTTTTTAACACTACACGGCCTAAGACGGTCGGAATTCAATAGTGCTGCTGCTGGACACATGACGAGGGTCCGAACAAATATAATAATATAATAAAATAAAATTGTCTGTTATCGTATAATTTTATTATGTATGTATATACAATATTATACATTCTTTTGGGATTTTAGTGATTCGAAAAAACCAGATTTTATATAAATTTAAATATTAAGAAATTTTGTTTTTGATTTATTATTGTTTTATTTAAGGTCTTTGAAAATGGAATTTTTTTTTTTACGGAAGAAACAATTTAAAAGCAGTATGTACGACTCTATATATCGTCTCTACAAAATGAATAGAAATGAATAGAATTCTAAATAAGTTTTTAAAAAGTAATATTCTACGTAGACATATTTTTAAGTAGTTTGAACTTGACTTGGCATATATTCCATCCGTTCATTATTAAATAAGAAGATATCTGATGAATGTTAAAAAGTTCTAACTCGACCGAAAATAGTGCTGAGTAAAAAAATAAGTTAGTTAGACCCATTTTATTCTAAACAAAATTTTCGAACACAAAGGTTCTGAACGATGTTTGTTTTATAATCAGCTCTGAATTATAAAAGTTTTATCACGATTCTAAACGATATTATCAATGATAATTATTGGAGTTGAAATGATAAATAGATTAAATTAAATCATTAAAATTATAATATAATATTATACATCTTATGTGTGCAGTTAATAATGACCCCTCATTATTATCATTAATCCTTTATTATTTTCATTTAAACTTTCATAAATTATAAATAATTCTTTTTTCGTTATTTGTAAATAATTGAAGTTTTGTTTATCATCTTTTTTACCAATTGTTTTTTGTGTTTGTTTTCCTTTATATATATAGTAAATTAATCATTTTTATATTTTCAATAATTTGTAACTGTACTTTTTTTTTGCGCTTTAGTCTGATACTATGAAATAAATAAATAAAATGCCAGTAAATAAGCGGATGATTTTTTATGACAACAATTTTATAACAATTATTTATTATTGATGATAAAAATTTAATTAAATAATATGTGTAGTTAAAAAATTATACATTTCAATTGTAACCTATATATCCAATGAGCGAATTGCTTTCACCACCTACTGACCGGATTTTCCGTCACTTTTAATTAATAATAAGTATTTTTAAAAATCCAAAGTCTATTTTTCAATTACCGGTTACCGGATAACCACTCCTTAGATTTACAAATAAAAACCAGTTATCAGTTTTTGATGCACAAAACTCGGTTTTTTCCTGTACCGGTTTTAAGCCATGATAATAACTCAATATATTCATTATAGTTAAGATGACGAATTTTTATCCCAATTTTTTAGGGATTTTTTATAACAAATTTTTTTGAAATTAAAAAAAATAAAAGCCAACAATTTGAATATATTTAAATATATTTTAAAATTAATTTTAAAATAATCTTGTGTCAATACTACGTTTTATTATAGTGTAATTGCGATATTTGTAAAAAAAAAAAAAAAAAAAACATGCCCACACAAAATTACGATTACTATTCTTTCCTAGTGGTTTGAGAGCGAAAATACCTACTATAAGATCGAAAGTTTTAATACCGTTTTTTTCAATAAACTAATTGCTTAGCATACAATCTAACATGGAAGATATTTTTTTTCTACTTTTTATAGGGGTATTATTTTATGAAAAAGATACGACAGTCTCTCCAAAATTTTGTCAACTTTCGATTGTATTGTAATTTGCGTTTTCATTCTCAAACCACCGTGAAATGAATTCTGCGTAGGTACACATGTTTTTACACCAGAAGTCGGGAAAGGTATATATATATCACGTCCTCTTGATGTGCCCGTCTTTGAATTTCGACGGCTATTTTCTTCGGCCAGTCTATTATTATAATATGTCTACGTAATTGGTATATTTTATAAAAACACTTTCGCCGAAACCGCACTCCTCGAACGTACGGGTCAGACGAGTACTACTCACCCGGTGTGGACGAGACAAAGAAGAAGAAGAAGAAGAAGAAAAAAAAAAAAAATTAATTAAACGAAAAAAAAATTGCCGGGTACTCACGAAACATTTCGATCGTGACGCTGGCGCTGACGGGAGCGGATAGATTGCTGTTGGACGCCTGGCAAGTGTACACGGCTCCTTGGTCGTACCGTCCCAGAGCGCTGATGGTCAATTCGTTTTGCTTTACGGACGACGAGGGCGAGTACTGGGTGGAAGATACGCCTTCGTTGCCCGTGTCCATCAACGTTTCTCCTCTCCACCATCTGACCTTGGGTTCGGGCCGACCTGGCAGAAACGCACACGAAAACCGACACGATTAATAAAAACGAATATATATATACCTACTATATTCACATATATAAATAGAAATAAATAAACAAACGAACAGATTTTATTTTGAGAAATAATTAATGATTTTGTGACACCGTTATTTATTATATTATATAGTTTTGACGAACTGCGGTTCTATACGTACGGTTTTACATATATAGGACGCGTACAACTCGTTTAAATACAGTTTGTGAAACAAATACATACGCGTACACCAGATAATATGTGATAGGTATAATTTTCGTGTAAAAAACAACAACTGATATATAATGATTATATTATAACAATTATCCGGTCGATATGGGGACACTGCGGACTACATGGGTGTACACTCATCGTCAGGGCCGTCCCGAAGAAAGATTTATTTATTTTTATGGCGAGGGGGGGGGGTGAAAATCTGAAAAAAATAATATAATACTTTTCTTCAAAACATAAAATACGGGAAAAAAAGGCCATCGCCCGTTTTTTTTTACTATTTTCCGATTAAACTTAATTTGGATGAAACACCCACTCAAATCCCCCTTTCCGTACGGCCCTGCTCATCGTGGACAAGCGTGTGTGAAATAAAAAAATTAATAAAAATACGCATAATTTGGATTTTATAGAATCATATACAGTAGACGCCGCTTATAAGACTCACGGATATAAGGTTCAGTCGCTTATTAGACTCAAAATCGTCTGGAACGGTCCGGAAGTATCCAAATACATTAAAAAAAAATCGGTTATAAGACTCA